>BCNH02000001.1:24067428-24079323 GCA_001662345.2 Metrosideros polymorpha var. glaberrima
ATAGTGAAATATTTTATTGACTAATTAATTTAAATGATACAAATGATAATTTTTACAAAAAAAAAGAAAAAAAACGTTTTTAAAACTATTCAATTTTTCCCAAACGAATGCAGCCCTGCGTTAAAGAGGTGAATTTAGAAATCGAGTCAAATCCACCTTGACTTTATAGTATACGAAAGAATGATGAAAGGCTGGTAGAGCAGATTGAATAACGTATCTCTACAGAATTGCACTGTGCTTGGTCAAAAAGCAAGAAGCATGCAGAGCAACAGCCGAATGGAACTCCACACGTGTCCAGTGGAGGCCTCGGGGGACTGACACGTCCGGCGGATCGACAAATCAAAGAAAACCTTATCCACTACTCTCTCCATCAGAGTCAGAGGACCATCACCATCTCCGCCCACTTCTCAGTTTCATCTCTCTCTCTCTCTGTCTCTCTCTCTCTCTCTCGGCAACGCACAGAAAAAGAAAAAGCAGAGCAGGGGATGGCTCTGAGGATTCTGTACGGGGTGGTGTTCCTGTCCCTCTCCTGCGCCTGCTTCAAGTTCCTCCACCTCATCCTCCATCCTGTCTTTTACCTCACTTCCTGATGAACGACCATCCGTGTTCCCGCATGCTTTTTCAGTCCTCCTTCACAGTCCACACAGCACCCAGTTGGAACAAGATGAAGAAGATGAAGAAGAAGACGACTCTCCAACTGGGGTGATCTGGTTTTTTTTTCCATTTCTTTCTCTTTTCCCGCTTCAGCTTGTGAATATATCAAACTCATGAAAGATGATGCGAGTGCGGAACCGGGCTCCTCTGGATTTTGATGCGTGGAGTGCGGCTCTCTCTGTACCTCTCTTCCGTTTCTTCTTCCCTTGTTCTTGCGCTTTCCTTTTTCCCTTCCTTTCTTGGGGAGATGGGGAGATTGTGTGTAGAAAATTACGATGGATTGAAGATTGTGTTGTGTTCGACTTAAACCCTTGCTTCACTTTCATGCTAATTTGGATCTTGGGTCTGGCCGGCGTCGGTCTATCCTCCATAATTACCTTCTTTTTTCTGCTCTTCAAATTGAAAAAAGGTTCAAGGGTTTGAAAAATAAACATGGAGTTGAGCTCAAATGAGGGAGGGGATGTGCTTGATAATGATGTTTGAGCAGCAGGAGCAGCATCAATGGCGTCTGATGTGAATGGTCCACTCCATGTTTGATGTTCAGACAGTCCTACATTAAAAATTTTCAAACACTCATAAAAGTGATTTTCTAAAGCATTTCTACACGAACATTGATCTAATATAGCACGGTAGGGCCTGTCGGTTTGCGCCTTTGGAAAAGCAATTGCTTTACTTCCCTTCATAATTTAATAAAATTACATAAATTCAAAAAATTAATATAATGAAGAAATTGTATACCGCTTTACTTGTCAATCCTAAAAGTTTAAGGCGATTCAGGCTCAAAAGAAAAGTCGAAGTCCATTCATTGTAAAAATTAGATTGTGTAAAAGTATATCCTAAATTAATATACAAAATCTTTTGATTTTTTTTTTCTAAAACTAAGCGTTTTTCATTTTTAAAATCATGGAGGAAATGAAGATAATAATGTATTTACGTATGGTTGGACCAAACATATTATCTTTCTTTGTTTTTTTATTTAAGAATACTATCTTAGTCTATTTCTGCAAAATAATTTGGCCGACCAAATGCCAACATTGGGGTCATATTGCAATCGCTAACATAAGCCAAGCCAACTAGTATGTGCCAATAATGGGTCAAACTAAACCCCATCTGATGGTCCCTTCTATGTGCATTACACACACATATATATAAAGAGTAAAGTATCGCCAACTTAGCAAAATGGTCTTTCGTAATGGGGATAACAACATGGGCAGTCTTTGAACTTTTGCTCGATATTTAATGTGATTTCTAAACTCTTTTTGTTCGATTTAGTACTTAAACTTTTCGGATTTGGTTCGATGCCATCCCTTCGTTAAATTGATTAACGGGAAATTGCTGATATAGCACTTGACGCAATTAACTTGCTGTTAAATGCTCACACCGGATGTGTCCAAACGAATGGTCCAAATGCTTCCACGTTTCTTGTTCATTCTTTTTCATTTTTCATTGCAAAAAATATTACTTTTTCTCTTAAAGAAATTATTTAACATAAAAAAAATGTGCATCTTTTGTGCCCACCGTTCATCACCGCCAGCACGATGGCCTCTAGTCTAAGTTCTGACGACCTCAAATCTGAGGCGTCGCTACCTCTCGTCTGCATCGTGACAATTTTCATTCTAAGCTACCGTAGCCTCTCGGCCTTGAACTTGAGGCCGATAGAGAGAGGGTAAGAATGGACGAACAACGAGGTAGCGGTGATGGACGGCGGGTCACGGTAGTGAGTTGGTGGTGTAGGCCATGGAAGTGCAATAAATAAGATGAGTTGGTGGTGGAGGACATGGAAAAAGAAGAAGCATATGACTTGATAACCACATCATGTTACGCTTGCAACCACTTCATGTTACGCTGATGGATCACATTGCTTCGATATTGAAAAGTACATGGACTAAATCGAACAACTACAACAAAGTGCAAGGGTGATATTAAGCAAAAATTCAAGGATTGCCCATGACATTATTCCTTAGAAATAAACGTTAGAGACCGTTGTCTCAAGGATGAGATCATAAATCAAAACACAAACGAAAAAAGAAACAAAAACTACACGTACAACATTTATTCGCACAGACTATTTGGAGGGAATATTTCATTTTCTACTATCTCAAATTCTCACTTCTTCTCTTCTATTTTTCACTTTTTGGTTGTGAATTGGCATCTAATTTTTTCACTTTGTCTCTTACGAAAAGTATGGATGCATTGAACTTGAATGGGATCGACGAGTCTTACTTTATGTCTTCGTGGTCAATTTGCACAGATAGAGTTTGCTACGCCACGTTTCTGAACACATTAAAATGTCAAAAGCATGTGGTAGTTGGAGGGGGTCCTTCTAGATAATTTAATGGTACGACTAAGTCTTGGTCCATAAAAAAAAATTACTGCACTCTCTAATTTACTCAATTGTCCTTGCTCAATCACTTGGCCATATCAATCCTTTTGAGGAAAACTAAAAAATTCTACTGAGGCCGAACAGGGTCGATCAAATCGAGCCTTGATCCCAGGATGCTGATATCCATGTTGCCTGCTCAATATTTGCCCGCACTGCCCTAGTGGACATAGCCTGAAATGGACTAAAGTACAAGGTTGTTTGGCCGGAAAAGAAGGTCCAGTATTGGGGTTGGAAAGGAAATTGGAGTTTCTTTTTGGGTAGTAAAGCTCTTTCAACCGTTTATAGCTTCTGTTGTATGGAGTTTGTCATAGCTTCTTAGGCTGCGATTGGGATTGTGATAGAATAGGATATATTATAAAAATACGGGAAATTTGTTATATTCTATGCTTCGTTTGGTAGGTAACTAGGTTTAACCTGGACTAAGATTTAAGTAAATAATAGAAAATTAAATAAATTACTTAAAGGAGAAAAGAAAACCTACTATACTGTGTATGCAAAAAGACCATTGCCTGTTGTGATGATGGCTTCCTCTATAGTGGGGGATTATCTGACCATGGCGACCACCACGGTTGTCACCCCTATTGTAGTGGTTGCTCGAGCAGATTTGGCTCGCTAGAGAACTAGCGAGCGACGACAACATGTGGCGGTTGCCGTCACCTCAAGGTGTGACCACACCGTTGGGTGGTCGCCGAAGCAGGTGACCACAACGGTGGTCCACGGTGCACAAATTTGACCATCATGCATGCGATGGTGAGGGAAATTCTCGGGCGACCACTATCGGTGGTTGTTGCCGGAGAGTTGCCACCACTGTGCAATAGTCGTCTGAGATCGACGACCACTGAGCAATGGTCTACAACTGCGCCATGGTGGCGCCATTAAGTAACAAGGGAGATACGAATCATTGCTCGTATCTGCTCTATCAATTGTTCAAATTTTTCAATCAAATCTATGTGGGACAAAACTATCCCGCCCTTAGAGGCAGGAAGATTATCTTGTTCTTTTAATCCCAATATATATAATAGTTTACTTGTCCGTGTCGTCTCACCAAACAAAGGGTGGAATAATCTCTTTGATCTGAACTCGTATGCCGACCACCAAGCATGGCCCTACACACTTTCAATCCCGTCTTAGCTAAAGGGTAGGAGTTTGTTTGTACGGAAAAAACATAATTTGCCTGTATTCAATTTGGATGATGTTGTAGATAGAAACGGTATAGAAAAACAGGAGGTTTCTTACGCGTGTGGGAATAACCCAAGAAATCAGGAGCCACCCACTTGTTAGATTTTCCTTCGATGTACAAAACAAGAGGGAGAAGTTACAGAGAAAAATCATTAACCATGGGTCTTTTTTTCTTGCAAATTTGTGGATTAACTCAAGAATGACACCCCACAAGTGTTACCTCAAATGGGAAAAACCTTTGCATGTCTCCCATTTGTTCCCGACAAGTCCCTAAAACGAGATGAACATCTTCTTGTAATATCCCTAAAATTAGCAAGAACACGTACAGTGAAAAATTCATCAAGATTATCCCTAAAATTCATAACACGTCGAAGAGTCATAACTGAAATTCAAGGGACCAAAATCAAACCAAATCAAAGCCAAAAGATATAAGAATCTCATTGCTCATGAGAATGGTCAAACCTCAAGAACTGGGGATGGTGTGGACATGGTTTCGGCAGCCTCAGGCTTTTCCACACCATCGGTAATAATTTGACCAAGTGGAGCAATTCTTTCTCCTTTGATATGATTGGTTTCCAAGAAAGAAAGAATGGTGTTCGCTTGTTTTCTAGGGCAGGCATGCCTCAGGACGTCTAAAAATAAAGATGGGTTAGCTCACCAATTACATCAAAGATAAATGGTCATTAGATCACACAAGAAATGAAAAAAAAAAAGATTCTTTTCTTAGGAAAAAATAATAAAATAATTCGAGTCAATTCCATATTTTCGACATTCTCTAGGCATCGGTCATTCGTGTTCTTTCTTTAACCTTCAGTTCGTATTTTCCTTTCCTCCTCGCCTTCTGATTGGGCAGATGGTCGTGGTTGCTTCTTTGTACGAACCGCCCATTTTTAAAACCCCTATTAAATGATCTTTCTTCTTCTTCTCTCTCTCTCCCGGTCTCCACGCACCAACTGTTGAAAAACCAGCAACTTCTCATCTTCCTCTCATCCTCTCACCGATATAAACAAAATAGAAGAAGTCATTCAGGCCCCTCTCTTTCTTTCTATCTTTCCGCCATGAATCTCAAGAGACATGTTTGATCTCACAATTCTTGCTTAGAGATCAGAGAGATCAGAGAGAGAGAGAGAGAGATAGAGAGAGATGGAGAATTCAATGGGAGTGGGGCTGTTGGCGGTCTGTGCAGTCTCGGGAAGCGTAGCCCTCGTTGCCCTTCAAGTCCAGAAGCGCTTGCTCTCTGATTTCATGAAGAAGATCGAGTTTGAACTTCAGGGTATAAATGAATTCTTCATTTTCTTCTCTCTAGGGGAAAAGGTCACGAACATGCTTAGATCACTTCCATTTTCTTTCCTTTAGAAAGAATTTTATTTTGGAATACCGGTTCCTGTGCTGCGTTTTAGGATTGGGATCGTCAGAGAAGCACGAGACCAAAAAGAAGGTCCGGTTCGCGGAGGATGTGATCGAGCCGTCGTCGAACAACAGAGAGTACAGGCGATCGAAATGCCAAGCCAAGACTGCTCAGAGTTCCGACATGCCGATGAACAGGCAGGTTCTGTACAGAGGGCTCGTCCAACATAGGATGCACAGAGGCTGCAATGCGTTGTAACATCTCCAGATTTCTCCTCTTGTTTTATATCTGGGGATTTGGTGTCATGTTCCTTTTCTCCTTCTGGTGCGTCAACTGTAAATAGAATGTCTGTCTTTTTCGTTTGGCCCGAAGCAAAACTGCTTCAGCAAATGTCAAGGAAAGAAAAGTGTAGATGTCTGTAGTTTCTTGGTGATGGGTGCTTGTGCGTTGACTTTGATCTACATGGAAATGGAGGCAGTTGAGAAAAGACTGCGTTTCTTGCTTGTGCGTCTCTCTCTTATGATCCTAGTATTACACGACACGATGAAGTGTGGGAGCTATAGACTTATTTATATACATTTTTTTTTTTTAGTATGATCGTTAACTAACCCCGGCTCATCAAATACATCAATAATTTTATGGATCGGGTAATATGCGAGACAAAATCTGAGATTTGCGGGTCTAAAAGGTGGGATTATCGTAGTTCATTTGTGCAAAACCAAACTTATGCCCTGAGTATAATCTAGATATATTTTTGCTCCTTTCTTCCAATGTCGATATTGTGGAACTATATCTTTAGCTTTACTTTAGTGAATAAAGATCTTCTCCGGTTATTGTAAACTCATTGCACTTGTGCCAATTCAATTATAAACCTTTTGATTGAACCAAATGAGTCTTAAACATTTTGACGATTTGTCAATGAATTTCATATGACCAATTTTGGACAAAAATCGCTAACATGAATGCTAGCCATCCTACAAAGGCCCTCGCCCATACCTTGCTTGAGGCCACGATGGTCAGCTAGCGACCTCGCCGGCCCATAGTTAAAAAAAACAAAACAAAACAAAGAAAGAAAGAAAGAAAATAAAAGAATAAAAAATCCAGAAAAAATATTTAAAAATTGTAAATTTGTCCACGTCAACCCCAATCGTGCCACGTAGGATGGCCGACATCTATGTTAGCGATTTCCGGCCAAAATTAGCTAGATAAGCTGCATTGGCAAATCGTTAATAGATTTAGGAATCAATTGTTACAATTGAAAGGTTTATGACTGAATTGGCATAAGTGCAATAAGTTTATGACTTTTTTGGTACTTTTCCCAAATAATCAAACATAGAGAATTCACCCAAAAAGCTCAAACACACTACCATGAGCACACGACGACTAGCAAAATTGTAAAAAAAAAATGCTAAACTTATTGCACTTTTGTTAATTCAGTCTTAAACCTTTTAAGTTTGTTAATTCAGTCATAAACCTTTTAAGTTTGTGCAAATTTAGTCCTAAACATTTTAAGTCCTCTTTTAGATTTTTAGGACCGAATTGGCACAAACTCAAAAGGTTTAGGATTAAATTGGCACAAACTTAAAAGGTGTATGACTAAATTGGCACAAACTTAAAAGGTTTAGAATTGAATTAGCAAAAATGCAATAGGTTTAGGACTTTTTTGATAATTTTTCCCACTGCGCCCTTGTATCAATCACCATCATGCTCAATCGTGCTCGATCTTTTCATCATCAAACCTCTAATTTTCATCACACGATCAAGTAATCAAACAAGACACGAGCAATCTAAGTTCTGTAGCATCGTTAGTGGAATAATCAAATTATTGTATATTATACATATATATGTACGTCTTTTTTTACATTTGTTTTTCATGGGTTCGTCGAATTTAAGGGAAAATACAGGTGCCTTTTTCATAGTACTATCTATGCACACGTGATGCTTCGATCAAATTGCAAATCTTCGAGATATATGGATTCTCTCTGTCTTTTTGATATACCTTGCTTTGTAAAGATTCTTTTCTATTACTGATTAATCCAACATGCATCTGGTGGTACGGTGGTGACTAGCTCGCTTAAAATAAACAGTAGTTATGATTCAATTCGAAAACACCCACCGGGGGTGTAGAAACTCCAAAGGTAATGCTCAGGTAAATGTTCAACTAAGTCCGCGTACTATGTGAAAATGACGCAAACAGAAGGACTAGATTGAGCATATACCAATAATTCAATGACTAAATTGAATATTTACCAATAATTCAATAACCACATTGAACAAATTAAAAATCCATAGACGATATCGTATATTAGGCCAAAGTTCAAGAGTCACATTGTATAAATTAAAAGTCCATGGACGACATGGACCAAAATTCGGGACTATTTGTGTTATTATATTATCCCTAACTTACTAAGACTATTGTTTTTGGGTGGGCAGCTCTCCATGGACCCATAAGAAAATCTTAGCCCGTAGACGTATGTCTAAAGATGGGCTTTCGGCCTCTTTCATTTTACGGATGTGGCTAGCGCCGTGGAACTGCATCAGCTAACACTAAGATTTGCACCATCGTACTTCCCCAAGAAAGAAACTAGTTATGCTAGGACAGATGAGGACAAGAAAAGCAATTTACATTCCGGGGAAAGAGAAGAAGGAAAATAACGTAATGTAACTTGTCCTCATTCGGTCAGAAATGAACACTCGTTTTTGAGGTGATGTAACTCATTTCGTGAGGAACTATGTGATTGACCACATAGATAATGAGTTGGAAAATATCTCTTTTTATGGCAACCAATTCGGATCTCTCTCTCATTATTATTATTATTATTATTATTTTATTTTGAAATGCAGTTTTGAAGTTGTTGTATAATTCAAAGGTACGAGCGCAAAAATCCGATTATCTAGAAATCCATGAAATACCTTGCAAGTTTCGTAAACCTGTTAAATTAAGATTTTTTGGCCTGTTCAAGGGCTTTCGATCCATTTGCCATGTTAGTTGGATTGAAGTACATGTTAGTGAAATAGGATAAGTTTAGTTGGCAAGGGAAGACAAAAATGCTTCTTACTAAATATCTCTCATTTTTTTGTGTGACAATCACTTCACCTCAATAAGGGAGGAGAGTAATTGCTGATGTCAAATCAATTCAAATAAGGTGCAACTCGGTATATATCTAAACTTTTGGGTTGACGAAGGAGGTATAAATGAATCAAATTATATTTTGAGTAGGGATTGTGTTCGAATTATGTATGTAAAATTGGAATTAACAAGTCAGAGACACATGTAATGACATAGCTTGGCAATAGCTTCCTAATGTCAAGCATGCTCAGGACGGGGAATTATTAAAATGTCCAACTCTTTAGAACAACGCTTATATTCACCAAATGATCATATCTCGAGACTCCATGTAAGATGGGTCGAAACGAACAAAAGTCTCGAGAGTGCAGGTCACGTTAATCTGTCAAATCAATTTCCCGTATCTTCTTTTTTGGCATATCATCAGTGTAAAAAATTATATTTTCTTAAACAAGATCATTTAAGTGATAGAAATACATACCAATGAGATGAAATCATGTAACAATTTCATGACTCATTGCCAACTTTGATCATTCATAGCAGTTAAAGTTTGGGGACAGACAATTTCTCTTTGTGATAAGTACGAAAATTACAGATGCTAAGCGTACTAAAAAAAGGGAAAAAGTCCATTCCCATCTCCTTATTTTTGGCGAGATTGAAGCCATGTTTCTGTCCTTCTTTTCCTTCTCGAAACTCCGAATCTCCTCTCTCCACCAAACACACACACACACACCCTACAGAGACAACAAAACATCTCTCTCTCTCTCTCTCTCTCTCTCTACCCCAAATAAGGCAAAATTATCAAAACAACCAAGAAAAGATCAATCACATCACCTTCCTCATCGACCTGAATTTTCTTCTTCTTTTCTTTTGGAGGGGTGGTTTGATGTGTCCACACCATTTTCGATGATAACCATTTTGAGTTGTGTTCTTTCGTCTCGCCCCGACTTCCCAATGGTTATGGTTAAAGGCATGGAGGAAACCACCCTCTCTTCTTGATATTCCATCTCCTCGAAACTTTCCCCCGGTCCGTGAAACGTTTCAAGAATCACTAGCTTTGGATTGCCTTCCCCCAGAATTTACCATCCCGTGATCAACTGATCTGCACGACTTGGAAAGAGCGAGAGGGAGAGAGAGAAATCTCGGTCGTCCTTGTTTTCCCCGGGAAAAGAAAAAACCACCTCCGAATGACCCGCCAGAAAATCAATAATCCATCACCAACCACGACACGTCAGGCCGTGCTCCGGCCGGCGCCGGCCAACCGCCGGGAGCCGCTCCTGAGTGCTCCCCGGCCGCCCCCCGCTGCTGCCCGCCCTGCCCGGCTTGCTGAGGTGGCAGGCGCCTCTGCTGCCGAGTGCGCGGCCATCTGGTGCTGCTGCCCGTGCGCGATCGCGGACTTCTTCCTGCTCGCGGTCTACCGGGTGCCGGCGGGGATGTGCCGCCGTGCTTTGAGGAAGCGCCGCCGCCGGAAGCTGACGAGGCAGCTAGCATTCACGTCCAAGAGGGGAGTCAGGAGCAGCAAGAAGTGCTCGTCGGGGCACGACAGGGACGGGAAAGGGGACAACGGCGAGGGCGCTGGCGTAGAGAATGCCGGGCCAGCGGTGATAACGCTGGAGGCGTTGCTGGAGAAGAGGAGCGGCGTGGTGGCGGCCGCCGGAGGTGTGGAGGAGGCGGCGGAGATGGAGGAGGAGATGTGGAGGAGGTTCTCGAAAATGGGGTTTTGGAGGAGCCCTTCTAGGGTGGAGGAGGGAAACTGTAATGCCGTGCAAAATTCGACACTGCAGAAATTTTAGCTGAAGTCGACGAGAATTCCATCCTTTTCCTTTGCCTCGTTTTGTACTATGATTGCTATCTAATACTTACGAATTCGTATATCTGCACTGGCTTTTGGTCGATGGATCGAAGGTGAACTATTTACACGAGTGAGAACTTGGAGTCCACATAGAACGATTATATATGAGGAATTTAATCAAACCCAGCCTTTCATTTTGTGTCTTCTGGTTCGCATGTTCATGGTGGAATGATGCGGCCAAAGATTGAATTTTCTCTCTGTTTTTATGTAAATTAAGGACACGATAAAAATTTTCGATTATCACCCTGTTCAGTGCAAGCGATTATGTGTTCAGATCGTGCACCCTTTATGAATTTTGATTGTCTGCGGCTCTTCCGATCGATGAGATTAATAAGATATTTCGTGGACCTAAATCTTACCCATGCATTTAGGAAGCCCATAGCTAATAAAACAAAGAGAAGAGAGCTCTCTTCAAGCCACTACGAATCATACATTCACGATCCATTTAAAGTAGATCTATTCTCTTTTTCGGTCATTACGCGCCCTATTATTTAGGGTTAAGTTCAGCTCAAGCTCCACGAAAGTAATTCATTGCGAGTTTCCTATTTTATTAATTGCGGAGGCCCACCTTCTATCGGATTTGGGAGGTAGACTTAATCTGGTGCGCCAAAATGATGTTATCTCTCAAACATCAAGATTCTATTTCCACCGGTAACATCAAGTTCCTCATAGAAGATATGGAGGCATGTGAAGTTAACGGAAAAATTATCAAAAAAGTCATAAATATTTTATATTTGTACAAATTCAATTTATCCGACCAAGCTTGTGTTGACCTAGACATTTTTAAATATTTTTTGTATTTTTTCCTTTCTTTTTTTTCTTTTAACTTAGGGCTGCCACGCCCTTGTTGGCCTTAGGCAAGGGCGTCACAGCCTCGCCCAGATTGAGCCAGGCCATCGCTGCCCTAAGCTAAAAAAAAGAAATAAAAATTCAAAAAGTATTAAAATAGTATTAATAATTCAGCGCCAGCCATGTCAAGTTAGTACCGGCTTGCCGAAATTGGCCCGGATGGATTGGATTGACACAAATGTAAAAGGTTTAGGATTCAATTGACAAAAAAATATTTATAACTAAATTGGCACAATTATAATAAATTTAAGACTTTTTTATAATTTTTTCAAAGTTAATTGATATGAATGAAGGGTTAATATGTGGTGAGAATCAGCAAGGTTGTCTCTTTATAGGACTGGCTCGGCGGCATGCATTGCCACCCACAAGACTCAAAGGTCATGGACTCCTTTACGGGATGAATGGTAACCATTCTATTCTAGAAATCAACTTCTGGCAAGAAATTGATTTTTCTACCTTTATTCTAAAAGTTGATTTTTGGAATAGAAATGCGTTTGGTAAATAAGAGAAAATTTTTACTTCTAGAAGAGAAATAATAATATTTTAATATTTTAAAAGAATTT
>BCNH02000001.1:24079467-24154014 GCA_001662345.2 Metrosideros polymorpha var. glaberrima
CAAATTATTATTATTTTGGCTGGTTGGCGCGCCATGTCACATTAGCGTCGGCCTACCAAATGGACTGAATTGGTACAAATGCAAAAATTTTAGGCAGTCCAGAAGTCAATCTAAAAGAGAAATAAAAAAAAATTACTTTTTTAGGAGGCTTAAAATTCATTCCGGAAGAGAAAATACATTCTAGAGTAAAAAAAAAAAAGAAACCATTTTAACAAATGCATTTCTGCTCCAGAAGTGAAAAAGGTGCTCCATAAGTAGAATAGTAGAATTTTTTAATAAACATCTGGAGCAAAAATTCGACTCCAAAAGCACTTCTGGAGCAAAAATTCTACTCCAAAATGATTACCATGCATCTTATTTGATTGTATCTCCTTCAAAATTTTCCTTTTATTTAACTCGAGCACTGAATTTTTCTCACCATTGTTTTATTGTGTGGCTAAAGTCTTTGTAGCTTTTTTATTTTCTGGGCACTCCAATTATAATTATCATTACATAGCATGTCGTCGGGATTAAATATAAAAGCGTCATACTTAAAAAATAATTTTACAGCGGGTTGTCGTAAATAACGATGTAAAAATTGCAATGGATTGATAGATTATTGTGCCTTAGATTTCCAGATCTTCTTACCTTTTCATTTTGCATAACGTCGTTGTCGGACAGTACATTTCGTGAGGTCCAGATGTTTCTGGTCTGAACTCCAAGTGGGGAACCCATTCAACTACCGGATCCAAATTTATTATTTGTTTTTTCTCCAAAATCTAAAATATCGTTCAAATTTCTAAGGAAAAAAAATATACTATGTATCAATATATGAGTGTTATAAAAGTTTCGAAAGTTTAGATTTAAAGATGATTAAGCGCGTTAATTATAGGGCTTAAATTAAGTGCACAGTAAATCTTAATGATATTTTATTACAGCAATGTAAGGATAAGCATAGCTCACATAATAAGTAAACTACAGAGGTGATTATTTCTTCCTTAACATTCACAATTGTCATGTACATAGCATGTATTAGGTCTGCCAATATTAGGTAAATTTCAAAGGGAAAGGAAACACTGTCTAGATATAGTTATGAATTATATGTACAAGGATTTTTGTTTGGCACGACGGCATTGAAATTTTTTTATTTTGTGTATAATATTTAAACACTAACGCATATGCTATTTGTACTTTTGATAATTGTATATATGTTTTTGATGGCATTCCTCATGGAGATAGGCTAGTCCTTTGACAATGTCAAGGATAATCTTTTTGCACACTCGACTTGTATGTGATTCACATACAACTTACGTGCGACTCACCGTGTGTTGGCATCCAATACCAGTCTTCTAGTTGAGACAACATGAGTATCTTCAAGTAGGGACGATGCAACATTAGTTCAGCAAGCCTATCATTGCCAACATTAGCCAGACATATTGCTCAACATTTCTCAAGCTTTTCCTTTGGCCATGAGCCATAATTGTTTCCGACCTCTAAATGGAGTTCACACCACATCAATGTAAAGATAATGTATGGTCACATTTTTCTTGTCATCGCCATCATCGTGCAACAAACAAATGGAATGGAGGCTCTTGAGCATAGTATTCAATCTATCCCTTGAACCTTGGTGGTCGCATTTGCGCCCATTAGCTTTCTCACCTTAATCTATTGTTTCTTGATTGAGTATTTTTATTTTTGATCTAGAGTTCAGCGGAGATCGTTTTATAAATGAAGGGCTCATCAACCGTGTCTAGTGGCTGTTCTTGTTCTGCTTTGCACTTGAAAGGGTTAACATATGCACTTCATCACTCGGCAAAGAGTTCCCACGTAGGACTTGTAACATGACAATGTCAAAACTGTATACGCCTACCTTTCCATGATAACAGAGCTTAACTACTCTGGAGCAAGGTAATCTGATGTTCCTCGCATGGTCGTCATGACATGGCTCGGTCTTTATCAATTAGCTCTGACAACTTAAAATCAACAAGCTTCGCATTGAAATGTTCATCCAAAAGTATAACTTGGGGTTTGATGTCTAAGTGAATTATTCTTTGATGGAATTCCTCATGGAGATAGGCTAGTCCTTTGACAATATCGAGGATAATTTTTTCGCATGTGTGACTCATATGGGATTCACGTGCGACTCACGGTGTGTTGGCATCTAGTAGCAATCTTCTGGTTGAGACAACATGAGCATCTTCAAGTGGGGGAACCGACACAATATTAGTTCAACAAGCCTATCTCCGCCAACATTAGCTAGGTATATTGCCCAACATTTCTCAAGCTTTTCCTTTGGCCATGAGCCATAATTGTTGTTCATCATTAAGGAGTTCTAACTTCTAAATGGAGTTGATACGACCACCTCGCTTTAAAGATCATCTACGGTCACATTTTTCTCGTCATCGTCATCATCGTGTAACAAACAAATGGAATGGAGGCTATCGAGCATAGTATTCAATTTATCGCTTGAACCTTGGTGGTCCCATATGTGCCATTAGCTTTCTCACCTAAGTCTATTGTTTCTTAATTGAGTTTTTTTAAATTTCGGATTTCCTTTTTCGGGGGAGTTTCAACTTTTATTTCCTGTAATGTCCACATAAACTTTTTCTTTTTTACTAATATCACATGGAAAAGGATAAATGTGAAATTCTTTGAGGGCACAAGAACAAAATAACATCTATTAGCAATCGCCCACTAACTTCGTATTCCTGATACAAGAACAAAATAACGAGGGGGAGATGTGTCACTAATTATATGCCTTATGTGTATCATTCCCGAAATTTCTCTCTCATTAGTTCGAAATTCGAAAGTGAATAATGCATAAAAATGGTTCCGCGCATACGTAAGTACTCTATTTTCAAATTATTCAGTGGTTAATATACTCTATTTCTAATCTGAAGTCGAATTTATTCTGAAGAATGTAAGTGAAGTGGAAGACCCGTTGAACGTGACATAAAAGAAGTTGCAACTCACGTAACGCTAGTTAAATTAAAAAGTAGACATCTTTTTCATTTGCCTTCGACAGCATCACGTGTTAGCAAAAGAACAACCATCGCTAACACGAGCACACTGGTATAATAACACAAGCACATTTAGGACCATTAGACATAAAGGATCGTGTGCATACTTATCGACGCCGGAAGATTTTATCTCATCCGACCGGATTGTCTCGACCCGATCTTTCAAGCTCTTCTGAGTTCCTGTGCCGAGTCTCATTCTGAGTTTCTCCTAAGATGATCTGATCCATTGCGGAAAAATTAAGTATCTGTATAGCACCGAAGTTCATCCCTTCCCCCCACATTCATCCGCTGCCAAACTAGAATTTGGCTTACATAGCGCATCGGCCTCGACATTTTCATGTTTGGAAGGTAATCGCAGGGCTCGCACCATCCGTTTACTTTTTCCCCTTCTTGCTTTGCGGCCTCTCTCTCTCTCTCTTCAGAAAACAAGAATGCCATCGAGGTAGGCCAATAATTTGTGTCGATATACGAGTTAATTGCATCATGTCGTGTCATATTTGGATTTGTTCGCTATAATTCTTGTTATTTTCTCGTGTAATGTTGGTGTTATATAAATTGGTCGCGTCCAACTTTACCCGCCCTAACCCAAGGAGATTTTAAATAGGTGTTGTGAGCGCATTGTTCCAGGTACATTTTAGTTGTTTTTTTTTTGGTTGACAAAGCTCATTTCATTCAAATGGTCTCTAAAGAAGAGTACAAAAATTGAGCTTTAGAACATAACACATCCAAAAGAGGTAAACAAGGAGTTGAAACCAGCTCCGAGGAAGAGTGTTTCAGAATTGGGCTTTGGCGACCCAATCCGCAACTTTAGTTTTGGTGTTCTAGCGGCTTGAAATGTGTGCTTAGTTGCAAGAAAAGCATCTTACAAGTCCTAAATCTTGTCTATCAAGCGTTTCAAGACTCCCTTTCTCCACGAGCGTTCTATTTGAATGGTGCGACATGTCACATCGCTCTGCATTGGCAATTTTCGCTACGTATCAGTCCCACGGACGAAACGACTCACGCATTAGACAAGAACTAGAGGACTCGATTGCGTACGTCAAGAAAATTAGAAGGTTTAATCGGGAAAGAGTTCGAAAACCCAATTGCCTGGATAACGAAAATTATGGAGAAATTGTCCAAAAAGTCTTAAATTTATTGCACTTTTGCTAATTCAATCATAAACATTTTAATTGTATCAATTGAATTATAAACATTTTCATTTTTTGTCAATTGAGTCAATTTAACCAATTTTGGCTAGAAATCTCTGACATGGACATGGGTCATTCTATATAGTAGTTGACACGGCCGGCGTTGACGTAAATAATTTTTAATAATTTTTAATATTTTATTCAATATTTTATTTCCTTTTTCCTTTTATTTCTTTTCTTCTCTTTTCCTTCTTTACTTTTTTTCTTTTTCCCTCCATCGACTATCGTCGGCCCTCGTCGATGGCTAGTGGAGGTCACCGGCCTCAGGTGAAGGCTGCTGTCGATGGCCGGTGGAGGGAAAAAGAAAAAAGTAAAGGAAAAGAAAATAAAATAAAAGAAAATAAAAAGTTCATAAAAAATTCAAAAAAATATTAAAATATTATTAAAAATTGTCCACATTAATGCTAGCCTTGCCACGAATGGCGATTGGCGTCCGCATCATTGATTTTCGACCAAAGTTGACAAACATGAAAATGTTAAAGATTCAATTGATGCAATTAAAATGTTTATGACTTAATTGAAAAAAAAAATACAATAACTTTAGGACTTTTTGGATAATATTTTCCTGAAAATTAGATCACATTACTTAGCAAAATTAGGCAACATAACTTAGGATACTGATCACAATAGTGTTGAACGTTGATCTTTTTGTGTATATTGCAGATATGAACTTTCCACGTTTTAGTTAAGAACGGGGTCACGTTTTTGCGTGCGCTATGCTCGCGAAAGTCGACGCACGAAGTTGACGAGGCAGCTACCGGAGGACGAGACGTCGCCGTTTTAAAGCAACGCCTCGGCTGCATCGTGCGTTCACGCGTCCCCGTCGCGATTGAAGGGGGGGGCGTGACGTCGGCGCTAACCTTGGCGTAGAATATTGGGGGCGAGTTTTCTTTTTCTATTCTTTATTAAATGATTTACTCGTTGTCGGACACCGACAATTTGCCTTCGAGCCGCATCATGTGAGCTTTCATCCGAGCCTCGGCTCGTCGGTTCTTGTTCCAGGAGACCCCACTCACGTGTGCTCTCTCTGACATGTACTTTCCTTATTTTGTGTGAACCGTATATAGTTCCTCAAATATCAATTTCCAGGCGAGCATTAAGTTTTGCCATTGTTTGCCAGCGAGGATTATTCAATTCTCTTTTACTTGTGAAAAAAAAAAATCAAAGAAAAGGATTGCCAGTTTTCCTTGACGTGAAAAATAAAAAAGGATAATATTAAGCTGGTTATGATTGACCTGTATGTGTTGGTGAGCAAAGTGAAACGAACATGATCGTTCATTTTGATTTGATCTTTAAGGGTATAGATTTGGTTTTTGATTTCTAAAAATAAAATCGGTAATCGAGTAGTCTAGGTCTCAATTTCAGAGAAATTGGACTGGCATATATATATTATATTATATTTACATGCACTTTTATATATAAAAGTTTATATTTGAAGTCTGATTTTTGAGAAGTTGTAAGAGATTAATGTTTTTTATGAATTGATACTTGTTTTCTAAATAGTGGTGCGGTGCAATTGCTCGGTACATAATTTTTATTCGACTTTTTTCGATTCTATTGAAAAATCTTTAATTTTGGTTTCATTTGAATTGGACCAGACCGGTGATCCCAACATTTCGTGGCGCCAACGGGGGGGATCGACAATTTCTTAGCTCGAAATGCCATTTTCTTCCTCGAACAAAACCCACCATCAAAACGCGTAATCAAAATCTAGAAAAATCCACAAGAAGCCGAAAAGGAATGCGAAGTCACGTCTCGTCACACTTCAAAAGTGCGCGGCTCGACCCGGCGCCGAAGGGAGCCGCGATGAAGCCGGCGCGAGAGAGGAGAGAGAGCCGCGTGGTCCCCACATCCAGGCTGTCTGATGTCCCGAGCTCCTCCACCTAAAGCTCTAACTAGTGTTGGGTCTCTCTCTCGCATTTACTTTTACTTCCTCACAAGTCTCGTCCCACGTGTCCCCATCTCTCTCTCTCTCTCTACACAAACCCCCTTCTCTCCTCCCTCCCTCCTCCCACAAAAACCACTGTGTGTAACCAGTCCTCCATTTTTAGAGAGGCGACGAAGAAGCAGAGAGACTCTCCAATTTCCTCTCCAGCCACCATGGATCCCCGCGTCTGTGGTGTCTCCTCCCTCCTCCTCCTCCTCCTCCTCCTCTTCCCTATCTCCTCCTCCGCATTGCCCCGCCGCCCCCCCTCCAATTCCACCGGGGCCCAGATCAACTCTAACTCCGTCCTCGTCGCCCTCCTCGACTCCCACTACACCGAGCTCGCCGAGCTCGTCGAGAAGGCCCTCCTCCTCCACACCCTCGAGGACGCCGTCGGCCGCCACAACCTCACCATCTTCGCCCCCCGCAACGACGCCCTCGAGCGCGACCTCGACCCCGAGTTCAAGCACTTCTTGCTCGAGCCTCGCAACCTCAAGTCCCTCCAGACCCTCCTCATGTTCCACATTGTCCCCAACCGAATTGGGTCCCACCAGTGGCCCGCCCGAGACTCCGCCCCCGCCCGCCACCAGACCCTCTGCTCCGACCCCGTGCACCTCACCATCGCCAAGACTTCCGGCCAGAAGGCCGTCGACATGGCCGAGGTCGTGCGCCCCGACGACGTCGTGAGGCCCGACGGCGTCATCCACGGGATCCAGCGGCTGCTGATCCCCCGCGCCGTCCAGGAGGACTTCAACCGCCGGAGGAGCCTCCAATCGATCTCCGCCGTCTTGCCGGAGGGCGCCCCGGAGGTCGACCCACGCACCCACCGCCTCAAGAAGCCCGCGCCGCCGGCCCCGGCGGGGTCCCCACCGGCTCTTCCCATCTATGACGCGATGGCCCCCGGCCCGTCCCTAGCCCCCGCGCCGGCGCCGGGCCCCGGTGGCCCGCGTGGGCACTTCCACGGCGAGGCCCTGGTGAAGGACTTCATCCACACGCTCCTCCACTACGGGGGCTACAACGAGATGGCAGACATCCTCGTCAACCTGACGTCGCTGGCGGTGGAGATGGGGCGGCTAGTGTCGGAGGGGTACGTGCTGACCGTGCTGGCGCCGAACGACGAGGCCATGGCAAAGCTGACGACCGACCAGCTGAGCGAGCCAGGCGCGCCCGAGCAGATCGTGTACTACCACATCATCCCGGAGTACCAGACTGAGGAGAGTATGTACAATGCGGTGCGTCGGTTCGGGAAGGTGCGGTACGACACGCTGCGGCTGCCGCACAAGATGGCGGCGCAGGAGGCCGACGGGTCAGTGAAGTTCGGCCAAGGGGACGGGTCGGCGTACCTGTTCGACCCGGACATTTACACGGACGGGAGGATATCGGTGCAGGGGATCGATGGGGTTCTGTTCCCACCGGAGGAGACGGCGCCGGCAAGTAAGATGGTGGCGGAGAAGAAAGTTGTCAAGGTTGTCGCCAAGCCCAGGAGAGGTTTGTATCGTCGATCTTCAGTTTAGTGCTATTTTCTTGTTAATTATCGTTTGTGTGTCTATTTTTGGATTTAAACTTAATTTGACTGCAATTAGTTGTTTTTAACATCGACATAGAAATTACTTCGAAATTGGAACTTAGTCGAATTCGGAGCGAAATCAGCTAGAAATTGTCAATTGGGTGGTGTGAAGTATCTGCGATGCCGTCTTGCATTTTGATTTATTAGAACTCTTCTCAAATTAGCATCAAGCTGAGGGGAACACAACTCTATTTAAACTCGGCCAACATGTATGAAATCGTCAAGTGACATGTGATTCAGCATGGCCACATGACCGAGCATAGCATTGGGAATTAAATGAGCCAGCCTTGGACATTGCTTGGTTTCGAAGCAAATTAGGGTGTCCTAACACGCCAATCCAAGTAAATGAAACATTAGAGCCTTGCATCTGTCTATACATAGGTCTGGTTAATTCTGTTTAATATTGAATGAAACATTTGATAATGTATAAGTTGATGGGTGGGTTAAAAAGTTCATTCCAATGTGTAAGGTGGGTCGGCTGCTGTTTTGGTGGGGTGCTCATAATTGATGTATAAATGGTCGGAAAGCATATAGAGTTCCCCTTTTTTTTTTAGGGTTGTCTTCTTCTTTCTCTTTTCGGTGTGTTCTTGATTGATGAGCTGTTGTGTAGTAACAAGCAAGATTAGGACACCTTCTCTGGGTCATCATGATCAGACAACGGAGAGTGGGTTGGCAAGGCGACAGATGCCACTCGTTAAAGTGGGCATATTACTTGCTTCCCCCCAATCATTGGTCGGACTAAAGTCTGATCTTTGTAATGATTTGGGTTAACCTGTTCTTTGTTACTGACTTTGCGTAAAATCTGTAACAATACCAGAACAACTTTCATGAGACAGGTGGCTTACACTTTACAATCTCTTGGGGTTTTGTCAATGAGTTTGGCTTTGCTTTTCTTTCAAGGGTCTCGTGGGATCTGGCATAGAGGAAGACATTAACTTTTTCTTAATGGCCTTGAGTTTGTGGAGAGATCCCTTTTCGAATAGTTAATTCAGAAGCAGCTCATTTAGAGTTAGTTGTGGACAGATTGTGACGATCTCACCTTTGTTTTTTTGACTAGATTCGATTAGGATTTATTTTAAGCATAGCCTAGAGGAAGCACACACAACTTAGGCATTAAGGAAAGATCCACTCACCCACATGTGGTAATTTAAGTGCTTTTGATATGGCAACTCTTGTACCGCTGCATAACACGTCGAATTAGTACCATGAGGCCGATCGCATCACAGGCTTAATCGGCCGACGTGATGCGAATGCTTGATCGGTTAGTGATATTGAACAAGGATCGGCAAATTACGGAGAAGTATTTCGTAATTTGCCGATCCTCGCCAAGAGATTGATGGGCTATCTGTCTTTGATACAAAGGATACAACTGCCCAGCTATGAGCCACATTCCCCCAACCCTACCACGCGTCTTAAATATGCACAACAGCCTGTCTTAACTAATGTGTTGGCCATTATTCTTATTATTATTTATTGTGTATGATGCCTCTATATATACTTCCCAGCTCATCTTCTATGATTTGCATTCTCTTTCTTTAAAATTTTCTGATGTCTGACTTTTGCATACCAGCGACTAGTCAATTCGGGCATCTTGCATTGTTGCTGTGCATTAATTCTTGTCGGCTGATATTTTTTTTTAAATGATTTAATTTATGCATGTGACTAATATGATAAAATGATTATGAGTTTATTCAAAAGCTAACATGGTTCTGTTCCATTTGTCATGACAGGGAAGTTGATGGAAGTAGCATGCAGTATGCTTGGAGCTTTTGGGCAACATTCTCATTTTTCCTCATGTCAATAAAACAATAAAAAAATAATTTTTTTTTCTTCAATCAAACTCTACAAGGAGGAAAGGCAAAAGCATGTATATGGAGAAAGGTGAAAAACCCACTCTTTACTTTAAAGGACAAAAGTTTCTGATTCTGATGCTTTGTGAGGTGTTTTCTGAGAACATTTGTAAATTTGATGCTGCAGGATGACTCTGGTACAGTGGGATCCATATAGGAGAGGCTGAGACATAAATGTGGTTCAGGGATTTTCTCAAACCATAAAATAGAAGATGATGATGACGTTTTCACTCTTTCATTTACTGGAAATTTAATACTGTAATTACCAAAATCGTTTTTTTTTTCTATTTTTTTTTTGTATAATTATTCTTGTGTCGTCACACTGCCACTGCAAATCCATGGGCACCATTCTTGTAAGACTCTCCGTGTTGCTTTGTATCTAAGTGATGGTTCTTTTTTGCCTGTTAATTAATGTACTAAACTTGTCGGTTTCATGAAAATTTTATATATAAAAAAAATAAAATTTGCTTCCAAAGTTTTTGTCTGCTTATTGCATTTTAATCATGGGAAAAGGGTCTGCTTGATTATGGTTGGCAGTATATATAAGGAGGAGAAAAATAAGGGAAGGGTATGGTAGGTGTTTGATTAAATTATTGTTGGCGATGACGACTGGTAAGAGTAGATGGTCCTTGTTTAGGTGTTGCCCTGTCCTCTTCATTGAATAAGCCAAACGAATCGATGTGGCTGGCTAAATGACTACAAAAGTTTCCTGAATGTGAAAGTGGAAGTAAGGGAGCAAAGACATATTGGACTTTGGGAAACAAATAAGTAAATTGATGTTCTGTGGTTGAGATTTCACTTTGGATGGAGTCGGCAGTTTCTGGACTGGTTGTAGCATCTTTATCTCTTTTTGGGTCATTAGGACATTATGCTCAAATTTCTAGAAGCCAAGAAAACATCATGGAGTGGTAGAAAAATGAGGTGATGTTCTAACCACTGGGAGTTAGTGGGGATTGGCTATTTTTCTAGCAATTCATCCTCAATTATCTTTAATTAATTATATCTGGGTCTAGCTAACTTTAACAAGTGGGTCGAGATATTGGCTAAACATATATAATAACCATTATTTCGATGTGTAGATTATCGATAACCATTATATATGTTTATATATAATAAACATACACAAATGCAATAACACAAAGGGAAAGGTACTAATCATCAAAGATGTATTTGAGCTGAAGTACAAAAAACATTTAAGCTTCTCTCTTCTTTGTCCCCACTTTTGGTTAGGTCTTCATTTTCTTGATTGTGCTGTGGAGATGGTCCAATCTCCTGTAAACTAGAGGACAAGCAACTGAGAATTATGAGCCACAGCTCTAATCAAGGCTCACAACAACCCCTGATGTCCTCCTTGAACCAGATAAAGATTCTGAGCAATTGCTAAATGCACGAAGATTAACTGAAAAGTATAATGTGACGCGACAGATTGCAAATAAGCCTCTAAAAAAGTATGCCGTATTCTATACATAACATAAGTTCTGCCACATCGATAGGACAATTTCATAAACTATCTCGGCATTTATGACGTTATTAAAAAGATTCGATGGAGTTAAAAGGTTGCATTCTTTTACTGGTGCAGGGGCAATTTTTTCTGCAGCATCATCACCTACCTTAAACTGAAGGGCTTATAACGTGGAAGGAAATGTCACATATAATCACCAGATTGCCCAAAATCAGTCCCTTTCCATCAAAACTTTTTTGCCAAGTGGTGACATCTCTTCTGAAGTGCTACTTGACTCCAAGAGAGAGATTGCAAATCACTGGCAACCAAGTCTTGAAGGTGAGATTGAGACACCCACCAAAGAGGGTCTCAGCTTTTTGGTTTTGATTCACAAAATCTGCCTTGCTTCTCAAGTATACATGGGACTTTTCTGGGAGCTCGTGGGTCCCTGCCAATGCCTTCACAAATTCCTTGCAGCTTGGGTTATTCAGCTTCATGAGCTGACTTTGAAAGCAAGAATGTGAGACATGCCAAATATTGGTGACCTGGGAATTATTCCCTTCTCTTTTGAGTAACCTATCATCTTCTTTTGACAGATTGAGATGCAGGACATTTAACATACTTTCTGTCCTGTTGTAGAGTAGCTTGTTCCGGATGCCCCGTCTCCGAGAATGGTTGGCGTTGCGCAGCGCACCCGTAATGTCTTGGACTTAGGATAAAAGGAGATGGGTTGTGAGGACAGCACTATCCCCTGCTAGCTCGAGCATTAGTCGTAAGAGAGCTCCGCGAGAGTTCTTGTGCATTGGATCGGGTTGATATCACCGATCGAAAGAGCCAACGTTGAAAACCAATACTATGCCCAGTAAGATAAGGTTAGGGTGACTGGCCCTTTGTAATAAGCTTACTTTGAGCTTACTGAAACAACATTTCCCGTTCCCATAGCATCTCATGAAATAGGAATAATCTGGAATCTTGCAATCGATCCCAAATTAATCAAACATAGACTCATAATTATTGAGTTCGATTGAAAAATAGAGGACAAAAATGTGCGCATGGTCAATGTCATGCTATGTACAGAAAACCCAGTGAAAACAAATATCAAGTATACCTTACTCACACGAACAAGGACATACAAGTTTCAAGCTGGGGAATGGACTCTAGCAAGTGACAGCAATGGAGTTCTTAGTTGTAGTGGCCTACGGGTTTTCTTGAACCGCGTCAAATGACAACCAAAAAAGAACACGAATATATGAACCATAGTTACATATATAACTTTGACTCATGGCTGGAAACAAAAATATTAACACCACAAAGAATCATAAATTGCACAAGCCCTATCATACACAGTTCTAGCGTTCCTCATCATCAGCCTCCGACGGCAACTTCTTGAGGCATTATCTCAGAAGCAGAAACCAGGGTGGCTTCATCCTTATGAGCTTGATTCGTCTGAACCAATGTGTCACCCATAGACCCTTGATCAACAAGATTTACATATTGGTCTTGGCATTCTGTGGTTTCTTCAGTGCTGGCATTGTGGCTCTCAACTTCTGTTTCTTTGGCAATGCTCTTCGGTCTCACGGTCAGCCTAGATTTGGTCTTTTTAAGTGGCTTCTTTGTAGCAACATCGTCCTTATTCTGTTTCACCTGAGATCCCTTGAACGATTTGCTTCCTTGGTTTAGACGTGGCGTGGAACAAGATCCGCCACCTTCAAAAGAGTTGTTCGTCGTAGTGACTGAGCTCTTCTTCCTCCCGAGTTTTGGAGATTTTGCCCTCGTGGTCGGTATCTATGGAAATATTCCAATTTCAAAGGATGATATCCCATAAGGTTTGTGCCAAAAGTTATATGATATCTCACAAAATATGTATACAATGAATAAATTACATGCAGATGATAGAGAAAAAACAAACTCCCATGCATTTTTACCAACTGGTTAATCTTGAAGGAGTTTGTATAACATACTAGAAGTCCAAGTTATGTAAAGAAAAATCAAATTGTCACTGTGATATACACTCCTTATTTGTCTATCCACACATGAATAACTACTGCTTTCGTTGTACTGTTACAACTCGAAAACAGAAGGAAAGATGACAGACCTTTTTAAGTTCTACTTTTGGAGGAGGTTCTTTGTAGAAGCTTGGCATTGGAGCGGCTTTAAATGTCATGCTCTTCCTCAGTTGCTTGATCTCTGCCTCCTGGTTTTCCTGCATCAGACCAGGAAACAATATTCAAGGACCAAAAAAGAGCGGTGAGGAAATTTTTTGTGGAAAAAAGAAACGACCAATGGAAATCAAAGTGCCAGTGGTAAGACCTTTGATTTCTCTTGCAAGCTGGTTGTTTCTGCTTCTTTTTCCTGAATCTTCTCTTCTAGTTTAGAAAAGAACTGGTGGGAAAGAGAGTAGTTAAGTCCTGACTAATTAACAATGAACTAAAGAGCTAGATCCAGCAAGGAAAAACTTATGCTTAATTAAGTTGGCGAACCTCCTTCCTTTTCTCAGCACGCTCCGTCAACCTGGAGGCAAATCCAGAAATGCCACTCTTGCGACCACGAGGAGTAGCAGTTCTGATAAACATATTACATTGACTATGAAAAAAAAGTTCTGTGATATTGAAGACAATGTCACATGCTCATTAGCAGAAATAGCATGAATATCTGGGGGAAGAACAGTACGAGGTAGTGGAGTAAGTATCATCAATTTCATTGTCCTGGTTTGTTGATTTGTTGATTTTTGGGTCTTGATTGATTGAGCTGCAACTACATGGAACAGAACATGTTTACTTAGCAGGACTCCAAATGCGCACTATTTTGGATGTTTGATGCCAAACTCATATTCAATTGCGTCAAATAAGTTGTAAACAAGGCCTCGTTTTCCAAAAAAGTTTGCAAGAGCTGTTATGGAATCTCTGACATGACTTACAGGGAAACCTCGGTTGGAGGAGCATTGGCCTCTCCATCTGCTGAGCCAGGTTTCTGATCCTAACACAATCACATTCGGAGGGGAATTTAAGAAAACGCAAAAACGGTACAAAGTAAACAGCAAAGCCTTACAAAGCCTTACCCATGAGCGTCGATTGCCCAAGTTTGACATTTTCGTGCTAACTCCATTGGCCATGAGCTGGTCGCGTTGACCCGTGATGGCAACTGAACTGACAGATCCATTAGAAAGGCCAGACATGTTTGCTCGGGAATGCTTGGCATCAGCTTTTATTGGGACCACATCAATGCTCTTCCTCATGCCATTAGCACGGATTCCCTTTGCCGGGAATGACAAACTCTGGGACAGAATTGGCTTCCGGTGTTGAGCAGATGGAGCGGTCCCTTTCACATTCAATTTGTCCTTGGAGAGCTTCTTGTGTTTGGGTGCTCCAACACCTGTGCTCAATGTATCCTGAAGAGAAAAAGGAAATGTGCTAAATGAATACCATTCCAAATATGCACACAACACAAGAACAGAGTTTAGTTCATCTAATTTCTCTATACCTGTTTAGAAGAGTCAATCTCAAGGGTCGCTTCCTCAGGTTTTGAAACCGGTATGATTGCTTCCGCAGAAGTTTTCTCTTTAAAGCCTTTCCCGTCTTCAGGAGCTATCCTGTCTTCAGGGTCCATTTATCAAATGCCTGGAGCATCAAAATAAACGTTTGACAATTGCCAAAATCACTTCCAGTCAAATAACAACAAGAGACCCTTAGGAATCAAGAATGAACGAATGCAAATGCGAGATCTTAAGTGGAAGGAAAAAGGAAAAAAAAAAAAAAAGAGAAGGAGAGAAGAAAATTAGCAGAAAAAATGATCCTTGTGGAAATGAATGTGATGCTTCCAGGTCCAGGTGAGAAAATGCATCCTAGACAACCTAAATGCCTGCCTTCATCACATAATAAAAAGTCGCAGCTAATTATTCTGCACCAACTTAATGAAAACTGGACCTTTATGTGTGACGTGATTCTGAATATTTTATCTTTCAATATTCTGCATGCCACGATTATACCATCCTAAGGATGCCAATGGAAGTACCCCGTTTCAGATGCCACAACACTCTAAGCTCTATTGGCGAGTCAAGTCGTATAAAGTTTACAAAAAAAAACACAACGAAGATGGTAAGAACATGGACACAAAACACCATACAATCGATAAGAGAGTGATCATCTGCATAAAGTATGAATATGAAACCGCCCCTAGATCTTTTGAGAATGCAAACTACCAAACTCAGACAGAGTCCTCTGAAAGTCATCCATAAATTACACCCATCCCTTACTTCCCATCACCAACTGCAAATTTCAGACTCAGTAAGAAGTGCAAAATGCGGATCTCTCCTGAGGAGTATATCATAAAGTCTAAATTCTCTTAGGACCTTTAGTTGAGTGTCGTCATGAATGCTAGTCCATGTTAATTGCCGCCAATGGAACAGCATCTCAAATCGATAATAATTTAAAGTTTACCATGGAGAAAAAGAACAAATGTGAGAAGAAAAACTACCAGAAAATTCTCCAATTTTCACTCATGACTCATAGATGAAGTAGAATACAAATTAAGACATTCATCAAACGTATCAGATACTCCTCAACATGTCGAACAACGGAGCAAGTTCCCCAAACTCCTTCAGCTTTCCACATTGTCGTCACTTAATATTACTTCTCGTTTCAGATAGCAACTACCTATAGAACCGGAGAGATCATCTTAAATTCTGAATACCATACACATAGGAGTCAACCAGACGGCAGAATTGCCACCATCTCTCAAAGCCAATGTCACCCAAAGGCCAAAACACCATAGCCTAACTGATGAAGAGAATCAAAGCACCAAGAACTAGCGACAATCAACTGCAATTCCAAGATTTCGCCCGCGCGCGACACACACTCACCCACAAAATGAATGAGTCTCAAGGCGGAAATCAGCACGAATTAAAGAAGAGAGAAGAAGGGTAGTTCCGTAGGCGTACGCACCTTGTAGTTTTGGTTCTGGGTCTTTCTGATATGAACTCGAGATACTTATAGACCGGACACAAGGAGGCAGAGAGTCCAAGGGAAACTCAGATATGGAGTTGAAGAGGTGAAATTCCACAGTCGAGTCATGGAAGAAGAAGAAGAAGAAGAAGAAGAAGATTGATGGTGGTAATGATGATAACTCTGGGTGCTTGCTGACTGCTTGTGCGTGTGTGATGCTGATGGACAAGTTGAATTATGAGAAGGGAAGGATGTTGGTGGTGATACGAGAACACTCACAGAGAGAGAGAGAGAGAGATGGGCGAGCAGACAAAAGTTAAAAGAGTCGGACAAGTTTTTTCCATCGTTTCAATGGAGTGAAGGATTCGTGGAAGTGCCGAAATGACCAAAATGCCCGCATGCATCATCATCTTTAACTGTTTCGACAGTTACTACCGTTTCCTGTTCTGGAATTTTACCATAGCTTCCCTGGCGGTGTCAACAACAGTTCAACCGAATTGCCCGACCTGCCATTCATCCAATGATACAAACCTTACACAGACTCCCTTTTTTTATATATGAATTTTCTCGTAAACTCAACCGATATGATATTTTCTCCATATAGATAGAAATCTATCGAGACGTCAGTTTATTATCGTGCTTATCTACCACCCACAGCATACATACATTGATCTCGAGATCTTCGTGTAGTGGTCCGATGCCGCCAATCTCCATCCCAAAGCACACCAAGATGCATTTTTTAGGAGTGACATGTACGACAGTGGCAGCGCATTTAGCCTTGGACGAGCGAGACGAAGGCGCTCGTCATTCAGGTAATTCGCGGTAAAATCGATGAGAGAGGGAGGGTAGAATGGTCAACCGAGGGCAAAGAGGTAAAATCGGGGAAGGAGCCAATGATTGAGGGCGGAGATTGGGGGAGAGGGGGGGCACTGTTGGAGAACGTGGGGGAAATGTAAAACCTCCGAGTCCAAGTCCGAGTCCGAGTCCGAGTCCGGAGGGACAGCTCCGCAGGTGGTTTCCGCCCTCATCCCCGCTGACGTGGCGCGACCGCGGAACGTGATTGGTCTCACGTTCGGCCAGCCGTGGCATGTAACTGCCGCCACCAACCGTGCGTGAGCTGTCCCAACGTGGCAGCTTGTGCCCCCGTGGGCCCCACATTCAATTTTAAAATAGAAAAAGAAAAATGAAAACGAAGGGGGAAAATCCGAATAGCCAATTTCACAAAAATTCTACTGAAAAAAAAAAGTATCTTAATACTTATTTTTTATTTTGTTAATATTTTTGCGTGAAAATTAGAATAAAATAAACCATTATGAAAGACACTAGAATATATTCCATTTTCGAATGTGTAAAGAGACAAAAGTGAATAAAAGATGATGCCCCACGTTTTGTGCTGACCGTTGATTTGTTCGTGCCTTTGGGATTTTGCGGGTGATACGTTGCATTCAGTGTCAAGGCTGGATTGAGGTGTCCCCCAATTGCAACAAGGTGATGAACGATGTGATTTGCCATTTTCTTTTTTGGAAAAATGTGATTTGCCATTTCATTAATCATCTTTGGACACTTTTGGGCACCTTTTTTCATTTGACGTTTCGGGACATGTAAAGTCTCATCGAATGTTATAAGTTCCAATTGAAATAAGATAGACGTATCTCTTGAAAGAGCGTTTTGATATGTTTGTTTGCAAATGCTTTTACCTTTTTAGTGGCCTTAGCTAGTGCTCTTAGGGGTACTTGCTATTAAGAGTGAGTATTGTCTGGGTTGTGCTGGTCCAGCATCTAACCTTGGGACCAACCTGCATAGTATTGGTCCATAATTTTTGGGACTAAGGACTGATCCTATTGAGCCTTGGACCGAGGATTGGACCGATCCTATGGGCCTGGTCCAGTTTCAGGGTCAACCTTGGACCAACCAAATTTTTTTTTTGTTCAATTTTTTGTATTCTTTGAAATAACAAACATACCTTTTGAAATTACATATTCATCGATAATGTGACATTATGCAACTACATCATGAACACCGGTACAAATTAAATAGTAATTTGAGATAAGGCAATAACAAAAATCTCCATTTGTCAAAAGCAACATAATATAGTAGATGAGTTGCGTTTGTGAGGCAGGCTAAGAAAAGCGAGTAAAAAGAGGTAACACTCAATAGAGTTTCTATTTTCAACGCCAAAAGAAGAGAAGGGAGAGATATAGAGTTTTGGAATATATATATGAATGAAATGAAAGAAAAAGAGCGTGTATCTTTCTTTACACCAACCTTTCTTTATTTATTCCAAGAAATTAAAATTCCATTTTATATATACAAGGTTGGTCCGACCGGACCAACTCTAAAGCCCCAGGACTAGGGATCAACCCGCATAATACAAGTTCCAAGAGTCCTAGGACCAAAGACTGACCTAGTCCTCCTGGGAACCAGACCAGGATTGATCGGGTTGGGCCATTCCAAGGTCGGTCTAGGGTTAACCATGGATCGTTGCTCACCCTTACTTGCTATCAAGACTACTAAAACATTTATCTCGCTCCTAATTTTAAATATCGATTGAATTAAGCCCCATTAGGAAGTATAAGCGGTCCAGACACCGAACTATTATGAGCTACAAAGTGTGATTTTCCAAAGTAAAAGAGATATTTTTATTGGATTTCTAATCTCGTCTCTACTTACCTTTTATTAAAGAACTGTTGGCTGGAAACACTACTTTACAAGGTTAACACTAACTAATATGAAATGAAAGTAAGGTTGGCTTGTGGGATAATTACCAAAAAAATCATAAATTTATTGTACGAATACCAATTCAGTCATAAATTTTTAATTTGGCCATGTCGACAAGTGGATGAAAATAGAAAAAAAAAAAGTAAAGGAAATAAAAAAAAATAAAAAAAAAAATTCAGAAATTTTTTAAAAAATTACAAAAATCGTCCACATAAGTGCAACCTTGCCATGTAGAACGACCGGGTTCTACATCAACAATTTCTTGCTAAATTGGCTGGAATTACTGCATTGGCAAATCGTCAAAAGGTATATGACTAAGTTAGCCAAATTGAAAGATTTGGAATTGAATTGGTATCCGTACAATAGATTTAAGAATATTTTAGGTAATTTTTCCTTGACTTGTGCTCCAAGAGAATGTAGGTCTGCCGATGTAAATGTAGGTCTACTCGATCAAAATCGATGCCAATCCACGACTGATCATTGGCGACGAATGATCAACCAATGACGACCCGAGGTCATCGTGAGATGGGCTTGATGACTAGCAATCGGTACCCATCATCAATGATCAAGGATTGGCTTGAAGTGACCTAAGACCGATAATTGATGAACGGTACAGTCGGCTTTTTTTTTTTTTTGCTAGAAGGTACAGTTGGCTTGATAATTTATAAACCTAATGAAATCGACATCTCTCTATGATGTGTCTCATCACATAATTTGATAATTCAGCTTCTCAAATGCAAAATTTTGAACCTTTTTTTTTATTAGAAACAAAGAGAAAAATGAAAAAGAAACGTTCTTGAGTGGAGTAGTGCTTATCCTCAATTAGTAAAAGAAACCTAACCAAAGCTTCAGTGCTTGGATGAATAAGTTGGGAGGGGGTGTAGCTATCAGACAGCGGAACGCTAAGTTTCTCCAAGAAAAAGACAATCTTCAATCATTGATGACTTGAATAACATATGTGAATGAAGTGGGCTATCACAAACACAATCGATGATCAATCGAGAATACGTGCGTATCTAGATATTACTCTAATTTGAACCGAAAATCTAGATATCCATCAAAATCAAAAAATCGCTCTCGGGGTCAATATATTGAAGACTTGAATATAACCGACTCACATAGTTTCCATACTTGGAGAGAACTACTGTGACCAGGTTTAGGGGTGTGCATGGTCCGGTCTCTGCATGGAACCAGAGACAGGACCGGTGATCCCGGTCCCCATATTTTCAAGACTGGGGACCGGTAAAAACCATCCTAAGTTTTTCATGGCGACATGGTCCAGCAAGTCAAGGGGCCACCGTGACCGCTCATGTGGTTAGGGTTCAAGCTTCGAGCGATGCTACTGTGTTCACCACCATCATCCATCCCATAGGCAACTGCAAGATAAGGACAGAATTGGTTGTATCCCCATCACAAGTAAAAACATGAAGAGTGTATTACACATGAGATATTATATTCCGTTCAGAAACAACACTAATAAAAAAAAAAAAAAGAGTACAAGCAGACTACAAAAGGAGCAACTAAAGCAAAAAAGAAAAAAGAAAGAGTACATGGAGAAGATGTGACAAAGAGTCACTTAAATGACAGCACTGAGACTGAGAGACCGTGACTCATGAGTGTAAGAATGAGGGGAGGGTTAAGAAATTATTAATTAATATTTTTTTTATTGGTCCGGTCCGGGCCCATCCTCCCGGACCTGGGGACCGGACCGCCCGGTCTTCGATCCCGTTTGTTGGGACCGAGGACCGGATCGGTACCCTTAAAGAATGAACCAACCCGGTCGGTCCGGTCTGGGCGATTTCGGTCCAGTTTGCTCACCCCTAATTAGGTCACATCGACGTTACTTCTGCTCGCGAGAGGGGAAAAGAAGAGTATCACATCACTTCGAGTACTGTTTCCTACACTACCTTTCCCTATTTGCGTCGTTTAAGAAGAATGTACTATGCTCGAGGCCCGAAATTACGAAGTTCCTATCCAATACTCGTGTCCTGACCTCGAGTTGATTAGGGATGTATGCGAGGCTAAATGAAGTTGCATGTTAAGAATGTGTGCGAGCTCTATGTTAATTTCAATCATGATGATTTCGCGATTCCGAAGATCTTCCGATGTCGAAGCTGGTGTGCCCCGTCCCTACAAGGCCATGACCCATCATGTTGTTGCCACACCAGGATCGCTGTCGCGTATTAGAAAACACGACTGCAATTTTTTCGGTGTGCTCATAGGATTCCAATGAACTGAGGAGACACCACACATGAACCTGATTGCTATTGCCCAGTCATCTGAAAGGCTTATTCGAAGTTCAAACCCACTCCTCAGTCGGCATTGGATATTCTATGCCTGCTTCACATGTGGCCGAAAGAGAGAAAATCTAATTATAAAAGGACTAGAAATTAAACATCATATCCAAAAGCCAAAAAGAATTGACTCGTCCATAATTCAGGAGGTGGAGGTGCACCAACCCCAAATTCCAAATGAGCAAAAAGAGGAAGTGCCGTTGACCCGAATGTTGACATACATTTGAGTTTTTCACGAAAGACTTTCTGTACTTATTGCACACTTTTCCGTTCCGATCGCGACAACATTTTTCCTAAGTACCGACCGAAAGACAAGACGGTCGAGGTTCATTCGAACGACCATCGGATGGTTATCGTATCGCGTGAATAAGTCCTACTAAAACTTCTTAGTACATCCCATGTGAATCCTTGGTGAAGTCGAATTTATAATTTGGACAGAAAATCGATCGTATTTCACAAAGTGGATTGGGTTGTTTTTTTATTTTGCCATTCCTTCATGCATGTCGAACATTTGGATTTTCTCTATGTTTCTGGTAGAAATTTTGTTATTGTCGTGTGGAAACTTCAATACAGAAACTGCCCATGTACTATGAATTCGCTTGCAAAGGGCCGTAGCTTGGGTCCGGTTACTCAAATGGGCAAGTGTCTCGTATGTGTCTTCTTTCCCCATGTTCCATACTATGATTTCGTGTGGTCTGCCCCAAAAAAATAAAAAAGGCCTCGTCGTTTCGACTATGTATCATATCAGGAGATGACCTAAGAACATCGCCAAGGAAAAATCACGGATTTTTTTCTACTATTTACCAGCACATGCTGACGTTGAACCTATTGCCACTTCTATACAAGTAACCTTCCTGTGAAAGAATAAACTCAAAAGCGGGAGAAGCAATCGGGTAGCCTCACTCGCGTGTCGACGTGGAGTACTCGTTCGCACCAGGCCCGCCGCGGACCGGGTTGATCGCGACTGTTGATGGCAGTGGACCCCGCTTCATCTACTGGATGGGACACGGTTCGCAGGGGAGTTTCCCTGTGTTAACAGACGGACAGTGCTTCTCTATAACCGATTCCGAAACTCCTGCTCTTTAGGCCCATTGTCCCAAGATCAGCATCTCCCTTTCGCATCATCGCCACGAACTCGTTGTAGTCGATGCGACCGTCCTGTGGCAAAGGATCGTAACATGATCAGATGCCTTCAACTGTAAACAACATCTTGATATAAGCACATGTTCACCGCATGAACCGTGCTCAAACCGAAGAAATTTCCAATTTTCTGAAAAGCAGAGTAGTCAGACAACTGCTGATTAGGACATGGCCGCTTCTGGCCAATCCTTGTCAGCATGTTGTTTTAAGTGCAAAATGGTATAGTCATGCGGTTTGAAAGTGCTACAAATTACTCGTGTTTCATCAATTAAGAGTTCCCGCTAACATTGCAGGGTTCTGATTGAGTCTGTGAAAATCAGATAACATTAGAAGGCAGTCGGCAACACAAACTTCTTAAATAGTCATCACACAGTAAGAGATTTCATATCTTCTTAGATATGCCTGTTTTCTCTACGCGAAACATGTTAATTCATGAATAACGGGTGATTTACTTAAGTTGTTAACCTGGTCTCTGTCTAGTAATTTTTAGTTTCAATTGCATGTCTGTGCACTGTTAGGAGAGACTAAGTAAAAAAAATTTTGAAAAAAAAGGTCAGGCTTACATTGTCCTGATCAACTTCTTGGATCATTTCCTCCAAGCGGACATCCTCTATGCCGAACTCCTCACAGGCTTGTTGAAGCTCATCTTGAGTGATGTAGCCACTTCCGTCTCTATCGAAATATGAGAATGCAGCAAATAGATGGTCTTCCTTCTCCACTTTGTTCAGATGCAAAGTAGCGGCCACAAATTCCCCGTAGTCAATGGTGCCGCTATTGTCGATATCGGCCTGTGGGCGAGAAATCAATCAATCCCATGCATGGTATACAGAAACAAAAGTCAAAATGAATAAAAAAAGACGTGATTTAGCTTTGACAATGTGTCTAAATGCTGGTACGCATGTGTAACGCGATACTTACAGCTTTCATGAGATCTAGCATCTCGGACTCATTAAGGTTTGCGCCGAATTTTTTAAGTCCAGCTTTAAGTTCTTCAAAAGTAATATAGCCACTGTTGTCCGTGTCAATCATCTTGAACATTTCTTTCAACCCGGCAATTTCTTCTTCAGAAAGGCTCTCCGCTATGATCTACATGTACAAGTTAACAGTCAGAAAGGAAGAAACAAAGATGACCTACAAAGTTAAAGTATCAGTTTTTTTCCACATTAAAGTCGATGAGATGTTTCTATCTGTTAGTATGAATGGTGAAGATCTACCGAAAACTCTTATATGGACTGCGTGAGTTTATAATGAGCATAAGGTCAACATCATGCTTCGCCAGAATGCCAAAGCTGCATAAAACTTACTCTAAGGGCCATCTTCTTGAATTTGTTCATGGCGGAGAACTGTTTCAAGCGTGTCAAGACTGCAGAATCAAGAGGCTTGTCTGGAGCTACCCCATCAACTTGAACCCAAGGGTGACCTGCATAAATTCAGAAGTGGATTTAGACTTCCGATAGTATTCCAGAATTTCATATACTTCCAAGCGAAACGAATATTTGAGTCCAATTAGCTCCTCTTCTAACTTCTCATTACTGGCACTAAGCCTCCATAAATTTGGATTAGTTTTCATCTCGACTTATTTCTAGGAGTAAACACACTCCTTTAGGTTTTCTGAAAATTATTCAGACATTGCTAGTCATCCTATGAGCTAGTGAACTTCTAATGGTTTTGCCAAAAAAAAAAAATTGCCGGCCTTGCAGCGTATTTTACAACTAACGCTCTTCCAGACTGTTTGTACAGGTCTCTCTTGACCATATTGGACACCTTGAACTAATATATAATACTAATTTTTAGAAAGACCCCTCTTTCAGGTAGTTCCAATGTAGATTGCCAGCTCAACTCAACTCACCAGCCATTAATGAGCTCAAGGTAACCTTGGATCTACATCCTCTCAACCTCCAGTTCAAATTTCTCCTCCTAAGAGGTTACAAATGGCCTATGCAACCCCACAACAGCTGCTATAAAAGAAACAATAAAAGAAAAAAGAAATACCTCTTTTATGACGGGAGAGAAGAGGCTTATGTATACACTACAGGTAGAAATCTAAGAGGGCTGAAAAAAGCGCCCGGCTTATCTTATTTGATCATTTTCTACTTTTCTTGTAAGTTACGAAATGAATGTAGCATTCCCGAGTATGTAAACTATAGAATCCGCAAATTGGGTCATCATACTTACAAAGGACTTCATGGGCAGTTATCCGCTTTTTAGGATTCCTGACAAGCATTCTTCTGACTAGATCTTTAGCACTTTCAGATATGTTAGGCCAAGGATCTGATGAGAAGTCAAGATCACCATGCAAAACCTCTTCAAATATCTCCTCCTCAGTTTCTGGACCAAATTGGAAAGAAAGAACAACCGCCAAAATTAATGTTCAGTATCGACCTCCTCTGGAAAGTCTACACATAAAAATGCACAAGACAAACTCCTTACCGCCCCAAAATGGAGGAACACCACTCAGTAGAATGTATAGGATCACACCGGCGCTCCACACATCTGCTTCTGGACCATAATTCTTCCGCAGAACTTCAGGTGCGACATAATACGGGCTTCCTACTACATCGGTAAAAGTCTCCCCTGCAATGTTGAGAAGAATTCATCACTGAGAGTTTTCTTTATAATCATTCAAGAGACTAGATAAGATACATCACTTTATTAGTGCTAACATAAGTTGTTGGGCAGGAAAATTAATTCCAAAGAGTCTATCAATTACGATTAGTCTTCCACGTAAGGACCAGTACATGGAGAGAATCAGAATCGAAATTCAAAGATTTTATGCATGATGATATGATTTCTACATGACAAAAGAAGAAAGATGAAAAAATTGAAAATGTTGTCCCTGCAACTTTTGTGCTGCAGTTTTTTGCCCGACCGTTGCTGTTTAGTCATCAGATCATTCACCTGATGGCACAGATCAGATTCAGAAGATTCAAGGAAATAATTTGGTTCACCAAGGACTTGTAATCATATTATATTGCTCAAATTTCTGATCGTGATGACTTGATGGAGCTAATGCAATAAAAAAAAAACTGAAGCTGTTTTGGTTGTTTGCAGTAAAAGGGAGTAAATCTTGTTCAAAACTACAATCAGATTATTGAACGGAATCATATATTAGAAGGAGATGGAAAGTGATGTCAGAAGTCTGAACTCCAAGATTATCAAAACACGTCCTGAGAAGTCCATCAATTTTTGTGCAGCATACCTGGCTTGAAGAAGATCGATAATCCGAAGTCTATTGTCTTGAGGGGCGAATCCTCCTGTGCATTAATGAATAGGAAATTCTCGGGCTTAAGATCTCGATGCATCACCCCAAGGGAATGGCAAGCTTCCACAACACTGACTATAGTCCTGGCGAGTTGAGCTGCTTTCCTTTCAGTGTAATGCCCCCTCTTTACAATTCTGTCGAAGAGCTCACCTCCTGCGCACAATTCCATAACCACATGAACTGCCACGGAATCTTCATACGCCCCTTTGATGGATATCACGTTAGGATGCCCCGCCAAGTGATGCATTATCTGTATTTCCCGTCTCACATCCTCAACATCGTCCTTTGTCAACAATTTCCTCTTCGAGATGGATTTGCAAGCGTACTCTTTACCAGTCGCCTTCTCCCCGCAAAGGAATGTAGTGCCAAACTGACCGTGTCCAAGCTTCCGCCCCAACTTGTAGTACTCCTTCAAGTGACCGGTTCTTGTTCGTAACACTGAATCTGCCATGAGCCCCGCGCTCGAAGGCTTCTTCACATGGAGAGATTTCTTGGGTCCTGCCGGCGCTGCTTGTTTGACATCCTCCTTTTGTCTCGAGGGCTGCGTCACTTTGATCTCTACAACGCCTGTCGCTTGCCCCGTTGCTTTAGCATCTTCCTTTTGCTTCGCTACCTGCACCATTTTCGGCTCCTCCTTAACTATCACGACCTGCATCGGGGGATTATCCTGAACAGACAGAGGAGCCTCTCTGTCCTTACCGACGGACATCGATCGATCGCTAATCCCTCCATGACCATCCATATTATCGGTCGATCGATACCAAAACACCGAATTCGAGATGGACTGAAAGAAACCATCTTTAGAAACTCTCGAACCGACGCAATTATTCCCCATCTATTACAACAGCCGATAAGCATCAACGCCTAACCGCTATATGCTCCTGACTTTGAGCTGCACATTATCTGCACACCTCCTCAGACCCGTTCCCCTTATCAAACAGTCATCGAACCGGCACCCATATATAGAACTCCCACAAACTGGCTCGACCAAAAGCCAATGCGGTACCCAGTAAAAGCCTCGGCTTGTAGCTACGACAAGAAATGCGCATGGTACAGCTAGCTAACTCGGGAACAACACGGCAATATCGACTCCCCAGATCCCAGTTGCGACGAAAAAGACACGGCTTCGTTATGTAGAAAAAGCGGTCCGAATCCTCAGATAAAAATTCTCGACATAAGGTATATCCGCAGCGGTCAACCTGGACAGCCCCTTTCATGCAACAGCGATTCTACAGACGGAAGAAACCCGGTCTCTGCCGCCACCGGAAAGGAATCGAGGAAACGCGCGAGGAAAAATTCCACACGAGCTATACGAAGCTTCGCGGAAACTCGCCCGGGCTACTGAAATTGACGAGTTCAGAGAGAGAGAGAGGGAGACGAAGAAATGTTCAGATGGGGGTGAAGTGAAGAAGGGAAGGTGGACTGGGCCTCGGCTTTATAGCTCGATCGAGGATGGATGAGGAGGAGGGGAGGGCTCGATTTTCCCGCGTGGGGCGTTGATTTTCCTGCTCGCTTTCCCTCGTCGCCATTCCACACGCGAAAGTGGGGGAATTTGAGGAAATCCCAAGGAAAATGCCGCTAGAGATAGAGAGAGAGAGAGAGATTACAGGTTTTTCCGTTGGAACGCTTCAAGCTCGCGATGAAAGGGAAAGACGCGTTCACATCATTTTCATTTCATTTTGTTTTTCTTTTCTTTTCCGATTTTCATCGTTAATCACATCGATCCGTGGGAATCGCGGGATTCAGTGGGTTCCACGGTGACGTGGACGGCTGAGATTTTCGCGGGGGGGACTTTGGGCGGTCCCTTCGTTTGTTCGCATTTTGATTGTTGCTTTGTTGAACCGGCCAAATACCCCAAAAAAGTTGGTGCGCTTTGGATTCGAAGGTTATGGATTTCCCTGCCGGCCCGGTGCCGGCAGACTTCAGATTCAGTCTGATTTTAATCCTTTCAATTGGCAATTTTTTTTATGCAATTTCATCCAGAGATTTTTTGCCCATTTGATTTCGCAGGCAATAAGGCTATTTATATCCGTACGATATGCCTCTATCTATCAAAATTTTGCCTTTTCGCATATGAATCCACCTCATTAGCCAAATTCCACGTGAGATAGGGTGTTCGAAAATTCAATAGATGAAGAGAGACCATATGAATATAAATGAGCATTGCAAATCAAATTATTTGGACTTTTCAAACACTCGTGTATATCTAATTTAATACATGCATACATACATTAATTTTTTTCTTTTTTGTCCAAATACATACATTATGTTGAAAGCTGTCTTTATCTGCGTCGGGTTCTTAATTCAAAGGAAACTTCTAACGACGGCAAACTTATGAATTTGACTCTGAACTTCTGAATAGCATCAATGTTGGGAGCTATAGTTTCCATCCTCACGAGTCTTTGCATCGAACCACTGCAAACCCTCGAAAGGGTTGTAGACAGACCGGCACATCGTTGTTGAAGTCCAAAACATTGCATAAATGAATTCTTCGTGAGTAGATTTCGAGCTAGACAATTTTAAAGCTCCATTTGTTTTGGCGAAATTGTTTTTTCCCATGGCCAAATGCCACGTGCCTCTGTTTAAGCCATCATAACATGTTACTTGGAATACAGAACGACACTCGATGGTTGCCGGATGGGGAAAGGGTCAAAGCGAGGCCAATTGACGCCGTCCCGCCATTTCGCCCAAGTGGGACCCCGTCGCCCCCTCCGACCCTCAACGATCCGGATCGGGTCAAAGTCAAAGAGCTCTCGAATGCTGCTGCGACTGCTCTGCGGACGCTTCCACGATGCTTATAGTGGGGAACGTCCCCTGTTAGCCGTCAAAATAGATTACCAATCCTTACTTTTCTCCTTGTTTTATGAATTTTCTTTTCTTTTCAAAAGGGTCTTTGACCTTATCTCGTGAGTCCATGACAACACGTTTCTCATGAAATTTCTAACTTTATTCCACGTAACTTATTCATTTGATTTTCCTAGAACACACAAACTTTGCAATTCCTCTTTTCATTATTCCCGTCAAATCTCGATAGCGAGTTAACTCCCAAGACTATAAATAATCACAATTTCACTAGAGATGAAACGGGATCGGTGCAAAAGAAAATTTTCACTGGCGATAGAAGCAGGTATCCGTAATAAGATGATTACACAGCCCGTGGACCAAATATAGCTTCTTAACGACAAGACTATAGGGTGAAATTTGTCCCAAGTACAAGCTTTTCCCTCAAGACCGTTCGGTCGACCATTTTTTTGGGCCTGAACTTGATTAGGTGAAAGGAAGGCAGAAGCGGCGAAGCACTCGTCAACCCACAAGTCTTTTAAAGTAAAGAGGTCATGGGACAACACCACTCGCTACGCTCACCAAGCAAGACGTGCGACCAACGAAGCTTAATCCCCGAGTTTACTACATTAATCCAATGTCCTAATCACTCCCCACCATCGACACGACAAAGACAGTGGAAGGTGAGGCGAAACCGGTTCCGACACCGAAAGTAAACGAATTTCATCATCTTGAAGAAGACTGGGGGGAAGGAAAATCGCGTGGAGGAGCACTTGAGAATGTTCACTAAGTAAAAGGTGATGGGAAATGCAAATAAAAGTGACACGCCAAACAAATCCAATTGAATTTGACGAATGAATATTTCAAACTGTGCCGAACTCAATTGGATTCCATACATTCGCCCGTAAGCTTACATACTTACGAATTCAAATTTCAGATCATTTATATTTTTTTTTCTTTCTTTTTCAGCAGCTATTATCAAGAACCCCACCTATCAATAAGATAAAGGAAAATTCAAGTCCACTCTATTATTGTGAAACATCTATATAGAAATGGAACAAACTCGTAATCTAATGATATATTATCGTTTATGTTGATAAATAAGAGTTAGAGATTTGTATTTTGATTCGAGCTATCTGAGTTTTAATGTCTAAAATTAGTACTTTGAATCGAAGACTTTTAAGGATTCATCAGGCACATTTTCACTTATGAAAGTAGAGGAAAAATCAACTTTTCAACTTTTATGGTTGAGTTGCACAATTATTTGACATAAGAAATACTTATATATAAGGTGATTGGGGTTTAAAGAAATTTTAGCTGCATAGTTAATTTTCAAAATTCTTTCCATCCGATCACTCATTCACCATTTTGCTGAAGGACTAATGAATCTCTTATTTGATACTTTAGGCATCGTTGGTTTTGCTGATTGAATTTTTTTTTAAATGATCATTTGCATCGATTACATAAATGAATAAATGAAAAATAATTTCATCTTTAACGAAAATATTTAGACATAAATGTTGTTGACAATAAAAGCATATGTCATTAATTTATTATTTTAAGTGATACAATGGATTCTTTTGATAGTTAATTATTTGCTAAATAAACAGAGGCTTAATAAAAGTTAAATTCAGTACTTTATGAATGTAAGGACGCGGCATGGCGACATAGGGAAGTAACTTTAAACATTGAATGTACCGCTAAAGTGACAGCCGGTCACTCACTGTCACTGGGGCGACTGGGATTCTGGGGAAGAGTGAACAGAAGAACCCTAAGAATCCACAAATCCCAATTCAATGGCGGGTCATGCATCCATGGCGGAGCTTTGTCCGAGCTCGCGACCTCGACCGTAAGCTTCTTCTGCGCTCACTTCCATGGATTTCGAAGAGGGACGTCTCGAAAAGGGACTACTCGTCTCCTCAGACTGGCTTCGAAGTTTCAGTCCTTCAGGCCGTTGATGCGATTCCGCTGAGGTTAGGAATTCGACCCTACTCTGTCGGATTCGCTGCCGTACCTCCCTAATTTTGGGGAATTTCGATTTCCTCGTGGAAACATTCGGTATGATTGCTGTTCGTAGACGGTGCTCTAAGTCTGTTTCCTCTGATTCGGACGTTTCAACTTGTCTAGCTCGCATTGCTAATTCGCTCGAGTGCTCTTTGAATTCAAAGCGTGACAATGTAAACCCTGGTTGGAGAAGTTGTTCAAACGACTCGTGCCGTGGTTCTGTTCGTAGAGCCCGAACCCAATCAATATCCTTCGGATGCAGAGCTAGTTTAATGAAAACCAGGGGTTTGGCCACATCCAATGGAGAGGATCTCGATCTCGTGTCAATGTCTAACGTTTGCCGGCTGGGGCAAGAGGTGGTGGGTTCTTCTCTGGTGGAAGTGGAACCTTCACCAGTTTATGACGAGGCGGATGTTGAAAAGATTTGTGTACTTCTGTCACGATCTGAAGATTGGGATTCAACTCGAGAAGCTTTGGAGAAGTGCAATGTGAACTTCACTAGTGAACTCGTGCTCGAGACCATTCGCAGATGCAAGTTTTGCAGTGGCATGGCATTGCGCTTCTTTGACTGGGTGGGGAAGCGAGATGGTTACGGTCATAGCTCGGAGACATACAGCATGGCCATGAAGATTGCCGGAGGCGCTAAGGACTTTGAGCGCATGAGGAGCCTCTTTTACAAAATGAGAAGGAAGGGTTGCTCGATAACATCGCACACGTGGACCATCATGATCATGCAGTATGGAAGGACGGGCCTGACAGAGATCGCTCTGGAGATCTTTGAGGAGATGAGGGCGAGTGGTTGTGAGCCGAGCGGAAGTACTTACAAGTACTTGATCATCTCTCTCTGCGGGAGAAAAGGTAGAAAGGTGGATGAGGCCGTGAGGTTGTTCAGGGAGATGATGAAATCCAAGTACGTCCCGGATAAAGAATTGGTTGAGATCTATCTAGGTTGTTTATGTGAAAGCGACAAGCTGTCAGACGCTAGGAAATGTGTGAATTTCCTGCGTGAAGTCGGTTTTTCGACGGCACTGAGTTGCTCTCTGTACATTAGAGCGCTTTGCCGAGTGGGTAACTTGGAAGAAGCACTGAAATTGCTGAACAATGCCGGAGCAGAGCGAGAGATGCTGAATAAGCATGTCTATGGGAGCATCGTCCACGGGCTACTCAGAAAGGGGAATTTGGAGGCGGCATTGTCTAAAGTGGACGAAATGAAGCAGGCGGGAGTCTCTCCAAGTGTTCATGTCTATACATCGTTGGCAGCGCATTATCTTAAGGACAAGGAGATCGAAAAGGCAGAGGAAGTTCTCGAGATGATGAAACGCGAGGGCTGCGAACCGACCGTCGTTACTTATTCTGTGCTCATCCGGGGTTACATGGGCGTGGGAAAGGTTGGCGATGCTTGGAGTGTTTTCAACCAAATGAAATCGGAAGGGCCTTCACCTGATTTTAGGACTTACTCGATTTTCATGAATTGTCTGTGTAGAATTGGTAGGTCTGAAGAAGCATCGGGGCTCATATCAGAGATGTTGAGTAATAAGATTGTCCCGAGCAGCGTCAACTTCCGAACTGTTTTTCATGGGTTAAACAGGGAAGGAAAGCATGATTTAGCCCGCTTGGTCTGGCAACAGAAGTTAGATTTAGCTAAACAGAGAAAATCGATGACATGATCATTCCTATTCATCTTTGGTGTACATAAAGAGTTCACACAAAAGTTGGGGTTGGAGATCTGAGCAAGTTTTGAGTCCATTTCATGAGTGAAGTATTTTGATCAGTACTTACATTCAGGTAGTAGTGATACCTGCATCAGAAATGAGATTGATAATTATGATTGCTCGTACAATAATGAAAAAAATTGTATTTAAGGAGGACCCAAATCATTTTGTTGAGATTTCTCCTTCACTTATCCTTTCTCTAGCTCTCAGGCACAGTTCCGGCGGTCCGCTTGGAAGATAGTAGCAATCATAAGCAATCGTTGAAGCGACAAACTTATTTAGAGAATCGCGTAAATCTGTACGAGTTCTGTAATGCTCTACGATCTACATCAAATTATATGCTTTCTGGTACATGAATATGTAATTGTTCTAAAACTATGGATGAATCCTGCAATTTGTCTGTCTCGGAAGCTGGCTTTAATAGGACAAAGACTTGAGTGGCTCAGTGTCAAGGATTCACTATGACCAAGGTAATGGTGAACTCAAAGCTTCTTATGTTGGTCAAGATTTTAAAATGGGGCTCGCATGTCTCCTGTAGCTTCACTGCTGTCCCTCATTCGTGAGAGCAGGAAACTCGAAACCCGCCAAGGTAAAATCTCCATAACTCCATGTGAAACTGCACTTAAAAGCGATCGGGAGCAGGGCAAGAAATGAAGACAGCAAAGGAGGGAAAAGAACAACTGCAGAGTTTATGCAGGTTTATTATCTTTCACATATCATCGAAAGGTTGTGCCGGTCTGAAGCCACATTATGAAATTCCAATGGCTAAAATCATAAGCTGGACGGACAAATGCATAAACTGAAGCAGATTGTATACTCCCAAATGCGCAGTATCCTTCTTAGTTCATTCTCTTAAAATCAGTGGAACACTAACCACAGCAGTATGCCATAAACAGATTCCTTAATACCCGCCAATTCATGGCATGAAAGAGGAACAAGTGCTGCATTTTCAAGTCACTAGACTTATCTTATGGCGTTCGCCGAAAAATAAAAGAGGGTCATCTCACTGTACAATATCCAACGGAATGACAAAGAAGTAATGACCGAGACAAGCCGATGCTTTGAGGTCCCGTTGGTCTAAATGTCGCATTTTACGCCAAATTCTTGGACCCCAAATTAACTGCATAAATGACATATATATACTCACGAAATCATCTGCTCACACGATCAAGGTTTATATGAACGTAAAAATGTCATTTTTTCGGAAGGCATTTTCTTTCCTCTTCCTTTTCCCTTCTTCATAGACACTGTTAAACCAGTTCTTCACAAGTTGTTCCTATCCACTGCCTTCCCTTCCGATCAGGGGAAGGAATACCATTGTCTTCTCCACCTCCATTCTCTACTCCCACTCTGCAGACCGTTTGATCAGTGTTTCCCTTTTGCATCATCGCCACGAACTCGTTGTAGTCAATGCGACCATCCTGTGGCAAAGGATCAGAACCTAATCAGATGCCTTAAACTGCAAACAACATTTCAATTTAAGCAGATGTTCACTGCATTCTCCATGTAAAAACCTAAGAATTTTCCAATTTCCCCAAAACGCAGAGTAGTCAGACAACTGCTGATTAGGACATTGCCGCTTCTGATTAGAAAGTGATACAAATTACTTGTGTTTCATCAATTGTAATTCCAGCTAACTTTCTACTGTTCTGATTGAGTCTCTGAAAATCGGATAATATTAAAAGGCAGTTGGCCACACAAACTTTCTCAAATAGTGATCACACAGTAAGAGATTCCATCTCTTCTGGTACATGCCCGTTTTCTCTATGCATGACATGTTAATTCATGAGTAAGTGGTGATTTATCATGACATTAAGTTCTTAGCCTGGTCTCTATCTTGTAATTTTTAGTTCCAATTTCATGTCTGTGCACTGATAGTAGAGACTTAGAATTAAAAAAAACAAAAGACGCTTACCCTGTCCAGATCAATTTCTAGGATCATTTCCTCCAAACGGACATCCTCTATGCCGAACTCCTCACTGGCTTGTTGAAGCTCATCTTGAGTGATATAGCCACTTCTGTCTCTATCGAAGTATGAGAATGCAGCCAATAGATGGTCTTCCTTCTCCACTTTGTTCATATGCAAAGTAGCAGTGACGAATTCCCTGTCGTCAATGGTGCCGCTATTGGCCTGGGGTGAAAGTATGTAGCTTGTCAGGGAGAAATCAATTAATCCCATCGCAAGAGATACAGAAACGGAAGTTAAAATGTATGAAAAAAAGACATGATTTTGATAATGTGTCTAAACGCCAGTACGCATGTGTAACCTGACACTTACAGCCTTCATGAGATCTAGCATCTCAGACTCATTAAGGTTTGCGCCAAATTTTTTAAGTCCAGCTTTAAGTTCTTCAAAAGTAATATGACCACTATTGCCCATGTCGATCATCTTGAACATTTCTTTCAACCCAGCAATTTCTTCTTCAGAAAGTCTCTCTGCTATGACCTACACGTACGAGCATACAGTTAAAAAGGAAGAAAAAAAGATGACCTGCAAAGTTAAAGTATCAGTATTTTCCACGTTAAAGTCGATGAGATGTTTCTATCTGTTAGTATGAATGAAGATTTATCCAAAGCTCTCATATGGATTACATGAGCTTATAATGAGCAAAAGGTCAGCACTCATATGCTTCAGAAGAACGTCAAAACTGCGTAAACTTACTCTGAGGGCCATTTTCTTGAATTTGTTCATGGCACAGAACTGTTTCATGTGAGTCAAGACTGCAGAATAAAGAGGCTTGTCTGGAGCTACCCCATCAACTTGAAGCCAAGGGTGACCTGCATAAATACAGAACTGGATTTAGACTTTCGATACTATTCCAGAAATTCATATACTTCCAAGCAAGGTGGATATTTGAGTCCCACTAACTCCTTTTCTAACTTTTCAATACTGGCACTAAGCCTCCATAAATTTGGATTAATTTTCATCTCACTTATTTTCAGGAGAAAACACAGTCCTTCGGGTTTTCTGAAAATTATTCAAACATTGCTAGTCATCATATGAGCTATCGAACTCCTCATGGCTTTGCAGAAAAATTGGCCGCTTTGCCACTCATTTTACAACTAACGCTCTTCCCAGACTGTTTGCACAGGTCTCTCCTGACCATATTGGACACCTTGAATTCCTGTAGGATAATCATTCTGACAAAGACCCCTGTTTTAGATAGTTCCAAGGTAGAATGCAAGCTCAACTCAACTCAACTCAACTCAACTCGCTGTTTATGTTAACCCCGCAATAGCTGCTATAAAAGAAGCAAAAGAAGGAAAAAAAAATTCTTTTGTGACAGTACGGTTTTGTCTACACTACAGGTAGAAATCTAAAAGGGCAAAAAAACAACCCAGCTTATCCTGTTTGATCATTTCCTACTTTTCTTGTAAGTTACAAAATGACCAGCATTGGATGCACAAATTGGGTTATTATACTTACAAAGAACGTCACGAGTAGTCATCCGCTTTTTAGGGTCCTTGACAAGCATTCTTCTGACTAAATTTTTTGCACTTTCAGATATGTTAGGCCAAGGATATGCTGAGAAGTCAAGATCACCATGCAAAACCACTTCAAATGTCTCCTCCTTAGTTTCTGCACCAAATTGGAAAGAAAGAACAACCGCCAAAAGGAATGCTCTGTGTCAATCTCCTCTAGAAAGTCTATACACGTAAATGCACAAAACAAACTCCTCACCACCCTGAAATGGAGCAAAACCACTTAGGAGAATGTAGATGATCATGCCGGCGCTCCATACATCTGCTTCCGGACCATAACTCTCCCGCAGAACTTCAGGCGCAACATAATATGGGGGCTCCTACCGCATTGGTAAGAGTCTCCCCTGCAATTCATCATTGTAAGCATCATAAAAGCTAGCATCATAGAACATAAATCAAAGAAACTCAATCTGAAAATATTCTGACATTTTCCATGTCTAGATGCAGAATGAAAAAGGAACAGAATCTTACAATTTTAAGATTGATCACTGAGAGTCTAATAATAATGATACAGGAGACTTGATAAAGATATATCACGTTGTTAGTGCTAACATAAGTCATTGGGCATGAGAATTTAATCTTGAAGAGCCTACCAATAATGATAAGTCTCCTGCACAAGGACAAATACATGGAGAAAATCAGAATCGGACATCAAAGATTCTATTCATGATGATAAGACTTCTACGTGACAAAAGAAGAACGATGGAAAAATTTGAAAAACTGCGACTTTTGTGCATGTGAACACAGATAAATCAATAAACATCAAGTCAGTTTACACGACCAGCGCCGTTACTAAAGCTTGGTCAGATCATTCACCTGATGGCAAAGTTCAGATTCAGAAGATTCAAGGAACTAAATTTTTTACCAAATATTGCTCACATTTCTGATCGTGATGACCTGAAATGAGCTAATGAAGAAAAGCACTGAAGCTATTTGGGTTTTTTTTTTTTTTTTTGGCACTAAAAGAGCATAAATCTTGTCCAAAAGTAAAATCAGATTATTAAACAGAATCATAGATAACGTGGGAATGGAAACTGAAAAGTGATATCAGAGATCTGTAAAATCATCAGAACACATCCTGAGAAGTCCATCAATTTTTGTGCAGCATACCTGGCTTGAAGAAGGTTGATAGACCAAAATCTATCATCTTGAGAGGCGAATCCTCCTGTTCATTAACGAATAGAAAATTCTCGGGCTTAAGATCTCGATGCGTGACCTTGAGGGAATGGCAAGCTTCCACAACACCCGACTATAGTCCTGGCAAGTTGAGCTGCTTTCCGTTCAGCGTAATGCCCCCTCTTTACAATCCTGTCACAGAGCCGCCCTCCGACACACAGTTCCATAACCACACGAACTGCCACAGAATCTTCATACGCCCCTTTGATGGATATCACTTTAGGATGCCCCGCCAAGTGATGCATTATCTTTATTTCCCGTCTCAGAACCTCTACATCGTGCATTGTCAACATTTTCCTCTTGGCAATGGATTTGCAAGCGTACTCTGTGCCAGTCGCCTTCTCCACGCTTAGGAATGTAGAACCAAACTGACCGCTTCCAAGCTTCCGCCCCAAATTGCAGTATTCCTTCAAGTGACCGGTTTTTGTTTGTAACACCAAATCTACCATGAGCCCTGCGCTCAAAGGCTTCTTCACATGGAGAGATTTCTTGTGTTCTGTCGGCCCCACTGGTTTGACGTCCTCCTTTTGTCTCGACGGCGGCACTTTGTTCTGTACAATGTGCGTCGCTTCTTCCATTGCATTAGTATCTCCCTTTTTCTTTTGCGACTTTACTAACGGACATCAATCAACCGGCAATCCCTCTATGACCATCCGCTTTATCGCTCAATCAATGCCAAAACACTGAATTTGAGATGGACCGGAAGAAACCATCTCTAGAATCTCTTAAACCAACGCAAATGTTTCCCATCTACAAAAACAGCTGATAAGTATCAACGCCAAACAACTAGATATTCCTGACGTTTGCGCGGTATATCGTCTGCACACCTCCTCAGTCCCATTTCCCCTATCAAACGGTGGTCGAACTTATAGAACTCCTGCAACAAGTGGATTTTATCGACCGAGAGAACTAGCTCGACCAAAGCCAGTACGTACGGTACTCAGGAACAACCTCAGCTTGCAGCTAAGAGACAAGCAGTGCACATAGTACAGCCAGGTAAGGCAACAAAACCGTGGTCCAAATCATCATATAAAAATCCTCGAGAGGTTTAATAGTTGGACGGATGGATTGATGATGGACAAGGGTTTTGGAGGAGGAAGTGATTATTCCAGGTTGGGCGTTGACTTTCCTGCTCTTTCCTTCATTGGAGTTCACACGCGAAAGTGGAAAGAAGACATCCCAAGGAAAATGAGAGGGACAAGAGAGAGAGATTACAGGTTTTTCCGTTGGAATGCTGGAAACTCGGGATTAAAACGAAGGCGTTTAGATTATATTTTGATTTCTCGTTATCACATCGCTCCATGAAAATTCCGACTTTTTTGGATTTTGGGGGTTGAACTGGGATTCCGACGTTTAGATTTCTGTTGCTTCAAGCTGGCAAATGCCAAAAAGTTAGGCGCGCTTTGGATTCAACGGTGATGAATTTGACGTTGACACTGTAGTTCAGGCAACAGTCATGTGCATCCGGTGTAATACATACATCATTTAGCGAGCTGTCTTCATCAGCGTTAGGCTTTTCATTCAGAGAAAAGTTCTAAGAATGTGAAGTTACGAACGGTTCTGAGTAACATCAATCTTTTGAGCTGAAGTTTTTGCCCTCGTGATTTATTGCACCTAGCCGCTACACACCTCAAGGTTGTAGATGGACCGGCACATCACCATTGAAGTCCAAAACATTGTAGGTGACAGATTCCTAGTGAGCTGGTTCTGAACGAGATTTTCGGGCTCCATTTGTTTCGACAAACCGATTGTTGTATTCAAACAACTTCTTTGATTGGGTGGGGAAGTGAGATGGTTACGGTCGTAGCTTGGAGACGTACAACAGGGCCGTGAAGATTGCTGGAGGCGATAAGGACTTCCAGCGCATGAGAAGCCTCTTTCACGAAATGAGAATGAAGGGTTGCTCGACAACACCACATCACATGAACCATCATGATCATGCAGTACCGCAGGACGGGAGTGACGGAGACTGCTCTGGAGATCTTTAAGGAGATGGAGGCGGGCGGTTGTGAGCCTAGCGAAAGTACCTAGAAGTACTCGATCGTCTCTCTCTGCGGCAGAAAAGGTAGAAAGGTGGATGAGACCGTGAAGTTTGTTCAAGGGGAAGATGAAATCCGAGTACATCCCGGATAAGGAATTCGTTGAATTCTATCTAGGTTGCTTATGTGAAAATGACGAGTTTCCAGCCACTAAGGAAACAAGTAAATTTCCTGTGCAAATTCGATCTTCTGACTTACTCTATATTAGAGCGCTTTGTCAAGCGGGTAAGTTGGAAGAAGCATTGAAATTGATGAATGTTGCCGGAGCAGAGCGAGAGGCGCTGAATAAGTACGTGTACGGTAGCATCAGCCATGGACTACTCAGAGAGGGGAATTTGGAGGCGGCATTGTCTAAAGCGGACGAAATGAAGCAGGCGGGAGTCTCTCCTAGTGTTCAAGTCGATACATCGTTGGCAGTGCATTATCTTAAGGAGAAGGAGATCGAAAAGGCTGGGGAAGTTCTCAAAGTTGATCAAACGCAAGGGCTGCAAACCGACCGTTGTTACTTATTCTGCACTCATCCGGGGTTACGTGGGCGTGGGAAAGGCTGGTGATGCTTGGAGTGCTTTCAACCAAATGAAATCAGAAGGGCCTTCGCCTGATTTCAGGACTCGCTCGATGTTCATGAATTGTCTGTAAACTTGGTAGGTCTGAAGAAGCATCGGGGCTCATATCAGAGAGGTTAGGTGATAAAATGTTGCGAGTAGTGTCAACTTCCAAGCCGTTTTTTATGGGTTAAACAGGGAAGGTTAGCATGATTTAGCAACAGAAGTTCGATTTAGCTTAACAAAGAAAATCCACGACATGATTATTCCTACTCTTTTCTGGTGTACATAAAGAGTTCACTAAGAGAGATGGGGTTGAAGATTTTAGCAATTTTTTGAGTCCGTATCATGAGTAAGATATTTTGATCTGGTACTCCAGGACCTGAGTTACATGCAGGTAGCGGGGATACTTGCACCAGAAATGAGATTGACAATTTATGAATTCCCGTGCAATAACGAATACAAAAATTATTTAAGGAGGACTTAAATCATTTTCTTGAGATTTCTCCTTTATCCACTACCATATCTTGTTTTCACTTATCCTTTCTCTAGCGCTCTGTACAGTTTAGGCTGTCCACTTGGAAGATGGTAGCAAACGGAAACCACTGTTGAAGTGACGAACTTATTTAGTTCTAATTTCTAAGAAATGGCATCAGGATGGAAAATTAAAGAACATGATGCTCTACATTCTACAATAACTCGTATGCTTACAGGTACCTGGACGTGTAATTATTCCAAAATTGAATGAATCCTGCAATTTGTCTGTCCTTGAAACTGGCTTTAATGGACAAGGATTTGAGTGGCTCGGTGTGAAAGCTCCGCTATGACCAAGGTGACGGTGAACTCAAAGCTTCTTATATTGGTCAAAAGTTCATGATGCGGATCTCATGCAAAGTCTTAAGACCAACCCACTAAGGTAATGTCTCCAATGGTCCATGTGAAACTGCACATAAAAACAATCGTGAGCAGGGCATGCCATAAAGAAGAACAAGGAGGGGATAGAATAACTGCAAAGTTTATGCAGGTTTATTATCCTCACATATCATCCAAAAGTTGTGCCAGTCTGAAGCTGCAGCATGAAATTCCGATGGCTAAAATCATAAACTGGATGGACAAATTCATTAACTGAAGCAGATGGAACACTCCCAAATGCACATTATTATTCTTAGTTCATTCTTCTAATATGAGTGGAATACTAACCACCGTCGCATGCCATGCACAGATTCCTTCATACCCACCAATGCATGGCATGAAAAACGGAATAAGTGCTGAATTTCTGGTCACAAGACTTATCTTATGGCATTCACAAGGAAGCAAAAGAGACTTATCTCACTGCGCAATATAAAACGGAATGAAAAGGAAGTAATGACTGAGACAAGTTGGTGATTTTAAGTCCCATAAATCTAATTATTGCATTTGCGCCAAATTCTTTAACCCAAATCAGCCACATAAATTTCAACCAAAAAAAAAAATCAGCCACATAAATGACAGATATATACTCGCGAAATTGTCTGCTCATGCATTGAAGGTTTAAATAAATGGAAAAATCTCATTTATGCCAAGTTTCTTTCCTCTTCCTTTTCCATTCTTCATAGACACTGTAAAATCAATTCTTCACATTTTATTCATATGCACTTCCTCCCTTTTCAATCAAGGGGAAGAAAAACCATTATCTTCTCCACCTCCATTTTCTACTCCTCTATTTTCTTCACCTTTTCATTTTTCTTACAAGCAAAATGTCATTGATTAGGAAAACCAGTAGATGGTTATAGCTAAATAAGTTAGTTCATTAAGAGAGAAGACAACCAGCAATAACAAAGAAAGAATTACACTAGCAGGCGAGCACCTCTTCATGTGAAAAGAAGGATCCGTTTGTGGCGAAGAATCTTACATGTACTCTTGCAAGAAGGTTCTGAGCAAGAACCTATATCAAAGCTTCTTTGTGATCTCTTCATTTACACGACTGTAATACTTCATTCTCCTTACACATGTCAGAGCATCTTCAAATTTCCGGGTACATAATGAATTGGCAAAAGAATTAGACCAGCGTCTCAGTTTGTCTTCCATCTAACAAGAGAAACAAAGTCGGAGCGCTAAGTCATTTGTACAGGCTGAGAATCCATTACTCTCTTTGCAATAGCAAAAGTGCAACACTCATAAACAATGAGACCATCATTTCTTTTATAGACGATGTGGAGTCAAAGTTCATAGGGGTTGCAGTGCCGGAACCTAACATGCCTATAAAGTTTTAAGGCAAACAGACGGAAAAATAGAAGTTCAAAAGATGCCATGTGTACCTTGACGGTGCAATCCTATTCAAATGCACAACACTAAGGAAATGATGGATGAATTGATGGAACTATACGACTCATTCACGTAGAAGCTGCCTACCATATAAACCAGTCTCCACAACTCTGTACTAAAGAAAATGGTCCGACTAGCTATCAAATTATGTTAGGCTTGCCATACCTCGGACTGAATCTGTATCAAAGCCTGAGAGTCAGCAGCCTCATCTACAGCTTCTCTTATTTCCAGTATCTGCATTAGCATTCAACAAAAGAGAGACGTGATCCACAAAATCTTCAACGTAAAAAATTAGCCAGATAAAGGGAGCAACTGTTCAAATTACTGAGAAGCTTTGCATTCCCTTCCTCCCTCCCTCCCTCTCTCTCTCTCTCTAATCAAAATGTTAAAAAACTGGCAACAGAGAAAGACCATATTTACATGTTGCTCATACAAAAGACCTCTTTCTAACTCACACTTTTCACTATGCCAGCGTATTCCTTCGAAATCCCAAGCTACAAAGTGAAGATAGCGAAAAGCCCTTTTCCCAGTATTTTCAAATAAGGCAGAAAAGAGCTAAAATAATATAAGTAATTAATTTCTCATTCATAACCTCGGACTAATTACATTGTGGAAGCCGCAAATTTACCTCAGTTAACAACTCTGGTTCTGAAACGGTCTCCTCTTCATCAACATCCACCCCTTCAAGCTTTAGCTGTAAAAGAAATAAAAGATTCAATTTGATAAGTCATGCTAGCACTAGATTATGTAACAAGTAAAAGATGAACTGGATGAACACTGTCTCTTTCAAACTGAGTTCATAGCCTTTTTTCTTAATAAGAAATTTCATATCAAATATTTTGATACACCATAAGCCAATCATAGACACTGGAAAGCTGTAGCTTCAAGCAAAATACAAAGAAGGCAATGGCAAGTCAAGAAGAATATTACTGCCCACACCTTTAGTCTTCACAATGAATTTATACCCCTTCGCAGCCTCTCTAGTGTACAATGCAAAGGAATATAGGAAAACAATAAGTAGACGAGTTGTTGCATGCAGAAACTCAATGAGGAAGACAAATTATCCTGGGAGAATAACCCATAGACGACAACGAGAAGAAACACTTACAACATATATCGCCCTTGTCAAAGGCTTGTTAAGTGTGCGATATGCATCAATTACTCGAGCAGACTGCCCTGCAGCATATTCTTTTTCTTGCTGAACAAAACGTAAAAAGCATTTAGAAGCTCTAGGCATATACGGTTAGAACTCCCCCAATCAATGCTACCAAAACAAACCTCAGATTTTGAATGGACTAGATCAGGATGCAACTTCTTCTGCCAGTCCTTGTACTTGCGCTCCAGATTGCTAACATCAATTTCATACTTCTTTTCCCTGGTAAAACATGACTACTCTTAGATGTGGGTAGCCAACATATGTCAACTAAATTGTTTCCATTGTCTTCTCATGCCAGCCGAACAGCGAGCACGACAAGAAACAGAATGAGGCAACAAAAGCACGTTTTCTGTCACGACGACAAAACAACGCCTCTCCGCGCTTAAGGCAAATGCCTTAACTTTTCCTCCCGCGGATTTTCATCTTTCAAGAGCCCGTTAATCATACACTCCTCTCATAAGATTCAAAGTTGATTACTAGATGTTTGATGTCTGGAATGAGATCCTTTCCTCTGTGACGTCTCCGCAAGAAAACAGATGCTAAATGTTTAATTCGTACACAAAAGTCAGACTTTGAATACGAGTGAATTAAAGTGACTCTCGACTGAACATCCAGCAAGCGTCAGTTTACTTTCTGGTTATCACTTCTTCCGAAGATTGAGAAGCAAATTCATGACAAATCATAACGAATCAGACACAAGCAAGGATGTCTCCAAGTAAAGCACTACGCATGATCCGGTCCAGATACTCACAGTCCGAAAATTTGGAAATAATCCACCGACTCGTCCACGGGCTGAACGCTCCGGCAAGACTCGCACGCCAGGAACGGCGTCGCCGCCGTCTCGCGGGCTACCACGCCGCAATTCCAGCAGTTGGGAGCTGAACCATCGGAAGCACTCTCCGAACAGCAACTCCTCCCGGAACGTCGGAGGAGATTGTAGCGGCCGAAAAGCGAAAAGCTCGCGATTCTTCCCGAATCGGAGGAGGAGGGCGAAGCCGGGCGTTGCTTAGTGAGAGACCGGAGTCTCTGCGAAGAGGAATGGATCGGGATGACGGCACGACCCGTCGGGGCGAGCGTCCGGCGAAGGGCTGCGGAGAGAGGAGCGCCGAGCCTTCTCTTCCACATCCTCGGAACCTCTCTCTCTCTCTCTCTCTCTCTCTCTCTCTGCTCGCTCGCTCGCTCGTCGAAGAAGGAGCAGAGGCAGAAGCAGGGGAGGAGAGAGAAGAAGTACGGCGTAAGAACGAGAAGGGTAATTCTGGAAGAATCGCTGAATTAATTGTTCGATTCTTCTGCTTGCGTTTCGCTCGCAAATTTTGAGGAATGAAATTTCGTCAAAATGCTTTGCGGTTAATCACACAAACACTATCCGACCAAAAAAAAAAATCACACAAATACTAAATAAAGGATAAAATCTTGATACCAAATACCAAAATACAAATGATCTAAAAACATATTTTCTTAAAAATAATCATTTACATCACTTACAAAATTGAGCTGACAAGAAATATTTTCATCGTCTACAAAAAATATTTAAATTCAATTATTATCATAAAAAAAAAAAGTTTTCACCAGCATATAAGTGATTAATTTTAAGAAAATGTTTTGAAAATTATTCATTTTTCGCAAAATAAATAAAGCCTAATACACATCGGAAAAAATGTAAACCCGAAGATTGATGAACAAATACAGTTTAAAAGTACCGAAAATATTAATTAATGAGGCCCCAAATATAAAACGAGGAGGACCCACTTCGTATTTTCAGTTTCGGTTGCTGGCGCCTCTTATTAAAATTTTATTGAGATTAAAGAAAATATGCAAAGCACCTCCTTTGGCCTTGTTGAAGAAGTAAAGAATCATTGAATTTAGTGAAGCACGACTTCGTGGAGTTTAAGGAAGGCGATTCAGGATTCATACCATCATTCTGGGATGACCCAAAAAGATGGAAAGATCTCCTGCAATGACGAACAAAGGTGGTGACCGTAAGCTGAATCCGGAATGGCATTCCTCAGACCGGCGGATGTGAGAAATTCTCACAATGCTCTCTCTCGGGTCTCACATGTCATGGAAAAATTGCATTGAAAAACCGAAAGTGTTCCCATATAGTTCCCTCAGGTTTCCCATCATAGTACATGATTGTAAATTGCCCGCAAGAAGACCCGGAAAGTTTGCCGCTCTATCTTCCGTAAAAAGAGGGGGGGAAAGCGAAAGGAAAGGCGAAGACAGTGTAGAAAGAAAGCGAGTGTAGCTATGCTCGTGCGCCACCCGTCGACCGAGTGAGCAGTTGGTGAACGTTTGACAGAGAGAAGCGTCTGAGGGGTGGAACCGCACGTTCTATCTTGTGCATCCCCGTCAATGTCCAAGAAGTGGGTGGAAACAACATAACTTGTATCTTCTCCGTCGTCTGGACGAACTCTCCGCAGCTATGCCGTTTTTGTCTGCCCTCTCTGCCCCTATGGTCATCTCTTTGATGTCATTCGTGGTCGAGACCGAAAATGGTGCCTCCATCTTCCCATTCTCGAGAGAATATGACGCAGCGACCTGGTCGATCTGATGAGGAGCCAAGAGTCTCTCCTCCGGTGAAGCTGGCACTACCTTGCTGTGGCTTACTTCCCTTGTGGCACTGGAATTCGATTTCCTATCCCTGCAATTACCACGCTCTTGGAACTCAGGCTAGAAGAGGGACGGAACTCGCACACACAGTAAACGCCACCCAATGACAATTTGAATATACTCTACTTACGAAAATTCTATCTTTTAAGTTTATTAGAAGTCTCCAAAAACGCTCAACATGCAAAGATCAATGGCATTTGCAGCAACTCAAGCATATCTTTTACAAGGCAAACCTATTTCGGGAGATAATCAGGTGCCGGTACCGATACACAACTAAATAGCTTTATGTATCTGTCCATATTCATAAATATAGGGCAAACCACAAGCTAGTGCCCTTATGGTGAAAAAGTTGCATTGAAGTTTCATTGCAGGGCATGACTATCACACCCGCGAAAGTGTAGATTAAAGAAACAGGAAACCATGAGCAAGGCATGGCAACGACTGATCGTCGTAATTACCTCAAACTGTGAGTGCCAGAGCTTAGTCTCTGTTCTTCTGTAGATTTCTTTATGGTTTCTCCGTTTGATTCTTCAGCACTGATGTCATCCTTTGAAATGAATCCAACTTTTTCTGAAATTGAAACCCCAACTGCATCCATTTCAAGATCTTGTGGCTCTTCTTCAGAGAAAGAAGACGGTGAACGGTTATGTGCATTCCATCCATGTTGTCGAACTATAGATATCACTTTTTCAAGCGTCCCAAGAGCTTGTTCCACCTCAGGACGGATATGAACTTTTCTTTTGTGATCTAGGCAAGACATCTCCCCCATATCTCCATTTGAAGGGTTAATGACAAGATCATTACCTCCCTCGATGCCGTCCTCACTCTTAACCTCCTCGATTTCGCCATAATTGCCGCTATATTGAGGCAGTTCATCATTTGGCTGATTTTCTCCTGCATTCTGATCGATTGGAATATCTTGATTTACATCCTCTATTTTATCTTCAGCAATATCTACAATATCTCTGTGGATGAGAACTTTTGCCTTGTCCTCCAGCTTGTTGTATTCCAGACCTCCATTTTGTTGATTCATACTATAAAAAGCTTTACGTATTCGATCATACAGAGGGTTGTTCAAAGCCTGCTTAAAATCCTCATCCGACTTGAACACAGAAGCAACTGCCTGTATAGCCAAGATAGAAATATGTAGCAAAGGTGAATCTATTGACTACGGAATATGCAGGAATCGTCAAAGGTTTTCTGATGGACATTATCAATAGCACCTGTCTCTTCATTAATTCATTATCCATGTCTACGTGTGTTTTTTTTTATATAATCCTCAAGTCCTTTTCTAGCTGATGTTTGCTGTTGCATTTTTTGCTCCACAAAAGAAAAAAACAAATGTCAAACTAGCCAAAGAAAGGGGGTCCCTGACACACCTTCTGATACAATCTGAATCCACTGCCAATGAGTTGCCTTGCTATAAAGTTTATAAGGGATGGAGGAACAAAATCCAGCTTTAAGTCCACATTTGCAATCGTACTGCAAAAGTTGAAGTCAGAACAATTAGAAGTCGTAAATTAAAGGAGAGATTAGCAATTGCAGTGAGCTCAATCACTGTTCTGCAAGAACGGAGAGGCAGAAGAACCACTCTTTTGATCTCATATCTTTATTACACCTAATCATCTTTCTTCCCACCTCTAATTTCCCCTCTTTTTTGCCGAAATTTCCCACAGTTGATTTAGGATATATTTGTAGTTCAAATCTATAACTCATGTAGTCTCTTAATTACAAACAAAAAGAGTCGCTACCAGAAGTTTCAGAATCGCACTTTTTATGGAGTCTCACAACAGCAAATCAACTTGGGTTCTATGTGTTCTTGACTGCATCATTCACCTTTTATCTTTCACCAACAGAACTCCAACGTAGCTACTCTTTAGTTTCTCTTTTTGGCTGAATCAATATAGCTACTTTGTCGCCCTTATTTCATGGGATAATTTGAGTACAGTATACTGTATGCTCTTTATCAATGCTTACCGAAAATAACTTCTTTCAGGAGTCACCTTTTGTAAAGCAAATCCTCCAACCACACCAATCCTTATCACATCTTTCGCCTCAGGTATCATGTCTCCAGTGTACCCATGAGTACTTTTGTCAATTTTCTCTGTTTCAGATATCTAACAGGAAATTGTAAACATGATAAGAATCGTGAAAAAAGCCAAAATTCAAGGTGACTAACTTCTACAAGAAAGGAATAATCTCATCGAAGTTGACCGTTGAGCTTAGAAGAATCACTACCGAGTTCAAGATTACAATGATCAGATCATCTTGGAAGTACTCAAACTGAAAGAAGTGCACAACAGCCTCCCTAGCTGACAGCGGCCATGACACCTTCACCCTTTCTTACAAAAACAACCAGGGAAGATATCAAAACTATGAAGGAGAGAAGAATTAGAGTATGTTCTTCAATAGCAAGATCTAGACATACCTCAGTGATGTTATCTGTTCTCCAATACGGATCTTCTGGAGGCATTTACTAGAAATAATTTTGAAGGTTGGCATAGTATACTGGGGCCACCTGGGAAAGCCATAAATCAAACCAAGACTGTCATCTATGTAGCTCAAATACTTCAGTACATGTTTCGGTCTGATGCTTATAGTGTTCAACTTAACGCAATCAATGAAATCTCATTTGCTTCATCCTCCAAGCATGCATCTATACATTGTAAAGCTAGGTATTCTTAAACAGAAAAATACAAGCATTCACTATAAGTGATTCTTCTGTTAGTTTATGAACCGACTACTGATTAAGGTTCCAGCTCTAGACCATACGTTGAAATGGTGCAGATTCGTATAACAAACCTAGCCAAATTCATAATCTCCCTCTCTTGAAGAGAGGGATTGCAAGCCTATGCATGCTTTTTGCGAATACAAAGAAAAGAAATGAACATATCACTGGTTTCTATTGCCTGTGAACACATGTTACCCAGTAAATGAGCACCCCCCAATAATTTCTTTTCCTTGTTCTTCAATATTTTTCTTATATTGTATACTCTTTTTGTTGCTAAAGTATAAAAATTGTTCTCTAAAAAGCCACAGGTTATTAAGCCAGATGTCAATGTGTAAGAATCTCTTAAGCAGAAGCAAGATAGTAAAAAACAAAATAGCTAACTGGATAATCATTACAAAAAACAATGAGTCAAAAACGAGTCAACACGAGACAGTGATAATGCAGAAAACGCTTACCACTTCTTATACAGGGCGGACTCCCATGAAAGACATAAACCTGCAAAACTATCGAGTATGCTCAGCTTCTTCTTTGTTTGTAATTATGTGGTCAAAGCATGAGTCTCTGGGAATAATCTTGAACTTACAAGTATCCATGGGGCCATCAACATAGCCTTCTACAAGTAATGTATGGTATGGAGTTCCCTCAGGTCCTTCTCGATACATAACTCGGAACTCCTCATTGTCTTGTTTTAACTGTCAAATGGGAGAGGAGAACACTCACATCAACATCTTATCGGACAGAAGTTCATAGCTTCCAAAAGGTGGATCATCCCAAAAGGTGAATGAGATATATGAAAAATGAAAATCAACTAAAAGGTGAATGAGATATCTTTTTATCATGGGAGGAGTTAAAACATTAAATCAGCAGAACAGTACATATTGGCTCAAATGTTTGAAAAATGCCCTCCAAGCTTTGTAAAGACATATAAACATGAAGAATTTTGGATAAAAAAAAAGCCAAAGCAACAATAGTAACATGCTATCTTGCAGCTATGAGACAAGCCTACGATTTGCACAAGATAGGAAAAGGTAAAGCTTATTGCCAAAAGATTGACAGACACAGAAATGATGATCAGATTATTCTGGGACAAAGGCCAATGGAATGATCAAGTCCTCTACAAAAACAGACGAATTGAGAGAAAAGATGTTTGAGATAGAATTTCACAATCAAGCAAATCGGACTAAGGAAAAACTTTAGATTGCTCACGAACTGAGATTACATTTTACATACTTTCCATTCAGCATGTGACGTTTGAGAAGCTTTTGATCTGTCACTGCCAACAGAAGCACTTCTCAACATATCCAGAAAATGAGAGACTTCCTTAGTCCTCCTCTCCAGTAGAACCTCGGTAAACACTGCAAAAATCAAATTTTATCAGCATCAGAAATTGTAAAATCCAGATCAACCTTCTCAAACAGCATTCTACACAAAAAAAGGCCGAGTAATAGCACACAAGACAGTTCAGTAACTCAGAGTTACTACCTCCATTGTCTTCCGGTGAAGAACGTTGGAGATGATCTTTCACGAGGTTTTTAAGCGTCTCTGCATTTGTCAGATCAGGAGATGCCAGAGTCTTATCGAGCCTAGCCCTGTACTTGGTGATTCTTTCACTTGTGCCCATCATTGCATCTCCAGGAAAACTAGATCCAGAATCAGAACTTTCAAGCCTTCTTGTGCAACATGAATCTCAAACAGATTTCACAATCACCTCCTGCACTTGAGACCATCCCAAATTATCTCGACTTCAGCACTGCAATGAACGGTCCTGATAAAAAGCTATCATAAATGTGCAAAAGTTCTCATAACTTGCATCACAGCAAACATGGAGACAGAAACACGATAGGCGATCAACAATCTCATTCTAGAATAGTAAATGACATAAAATTGCAAATATTGTTGACTAGTAAAACTTTGAAAGTCCACAACTTGCGGTCTTATTCTAGAACACGCCTTTGTTGAAAAACACTGAAACCTTCTAGCTGTTCCATTAGACCAGTATTAACCTACCATTCCAAATCCAAATCGTATAATTCCATCCAGCTTCCATTAGCAAATCTAACAACCAACTAAATCGCCAAAACTCTCATCCCAAAAAGAGAAATTCAAGTATGTAAAACGCTACAAAAATAAACCTGCCAACCCCATTAGTAGACCACACGAAGCGAGCCAGATGAGAGCACCAAGAATTCAAACAACGCCTGTTCACACAAGCAAAGCACAAAGCCAACCGACCCAAAAGAGAAAAAGAAGAGAAAGCAAAAGCATCAAGCATCAAGCATCAAGCATCAAGCATCAAGCAATCATTTTCAGTAGCCCGAAAGATACTCACACAGAACTCACTGAAAATCACCACCCACCCACCACCTGCCCAGCTCCAAAAATGGCTTTCCCCGATCTCGACAGCTATCAATCAATCGATTACTCGTGTCAAGAAAGAGAGGGACAAGAGCCACCGGCTGTTCGAACGCCCAGACGGCTATAGAACATGGGTCGGTATCGAAGTTAACGAACACCAGACAGCGGGCAGAGTTCCCGATGTATTCGAATGGAACCCACCATTTCTTCCTCGGTAGAGAGAGAGAGAGAGAATACAGATACGGTCAAATCACGGGAATAAACAAAAAGGGATGCAAGAAAGCCGATTTCTTGGCTTCAGCACAAGGTATAATAAGCCTTTTAAGGTACAGCCACAACAACTCCAAGTGGGACCACACAGAGGAAAAGAAAAAGATGAAGAAACCAACGAAGCAGCTCGAAAGAAGAGATTCTGCAAATTACAGAAGTGGGATTCGACGGGGGTGAACCCAAAAAAGATGGTGGGGACGTAATTCATGAACTAGAAGAAGTGGAAGTCGACTGTGGGGGCGTTCTCCTTTCTTCTTCCACGCTTGTTCGCTCAACGCATGGAGGTTCGAAGAATGGCAGTGATGTGGGTCGAACGTCTCGTCGTTGTCATGGCGAGCCACCAGAAGAAGATACGCCTCTGCTCCCACCCACGTTATTGCCTTCGCGTCCCATTCCGCTCACATCAATCATGCTAAGGAAGAATCATATTCGGATTTCAACGCATTAATTGCGGGTGTTACCAAGAACAGTACGTGCTTTCCCAATTGCAATTTATATTTTTCTCTTTTGATGGTTTAACAAATGTGTCCATGTCACTTTTCGACAAAGTCTTTGCCATTCTTATTGGGGAAATATGACAGCGGATGATTCTTTGAACTTTGGCTTAACATTTTTCTTAACTTTTACTTTGTTCAATGTGGTCTCTAAATTTTTTATATATATTCAATTCAGTCTCAGACTATATGAAAATGTTAAATATAGACATTTCATGTATTCAAATAAACAGAATCTACTGATTTGACTTTCAATCCGATAATATTGAAATGGTGAACAAAATAAAACGTTGCATGTGAATTATCTACATAAGATATTCAACTCATTATAATATAATAACCCTTTTAATTTGTTTAATTCATTCAATTTATGTTATTTGATTACATCGATTATTATATTCTGATTTGAGTTGAATATCTTACGTGGACAATTCACGTGTAACTTCTTTTTTTTTATCCACCGTTTAAACGTCTCGATTGGAAGCCAAATCAGCAGTTTCCGTTAACTTAAATTAATGAAACGATGATATTGGATATTTTAAAAAAGTCTAGGGACTAGTTTGAACATTTATCAAAAACTTAGAGGGCGTTGCACATCGGGCCAGAGTTCAAAAGCTCACATTAAACAAATTAAAAATTTAAGGACGACATTGCAGATCGAGCCAAAGTTTAGAGTCCGTTTGGGTAATTATCCCTTCTTATCAAGCAAAGGGAGGAGTAGTTGGAAAAGGGAGAATGAGCAGGAGAAGATTGGTTGAGCTTGTCCTAAGATTGCTTCCTCATCTCTGATTCTCTCCAAAGCCACAAGGCCCATGTCCCAGTACAGTAGTCATCAATGCTTTGCGTATGGGGGAGATCATTCCCCCCACTTTATCATTGCGTAAGGGGCTTGAAGAGTTCACTTAAATGACAAGCCAAGTCTAAGATAAACTGTAAAGACGTGCATTTCCAAATTGAGCAAGAAAGTTATTCTTGGGAAGAGTAGGAGATGGGAGAAATTACTAGAAAATGGCACTTGATGCATGAATAATCAATGCCTTTGATTTCGATAGATGAACCCACTTTCACGTGGACTTCAATGCAGAGAGGTTGGGATTGAAGAGAATTTTTTTTAGAAGAAATTGAGGGACTCGCACAGTTTGTCGAAGTCATAAAATTCTTGATTCGTGCCGTACACTTAGATTCGATTCGAGACCTCAGCGACACGTATTTACAAAGCGATTCGCTAATCTTCTGAAATCGCAAGCGAATCTATCGATTCACTAATACGTATCTATTGATTGGAACTATTCAATTGGTATGTGCGTACTTATCTAATAATGTGGCTTTGTCATGTTTTTACGATGTAATTACATAGTCATTGAATTGTTAAAAGTAAATTTTGCATTTTGTAAGTCAATGCTAAGTTCAATGACGTATATTTTTTCTATTCATATTCGAGCATAATCTTTATTTTTACAAAAAAAAAAATCTATATATTTTTTTATGCATAGAGAGCATCACACATGTACTCAAAATCAAGATTCCATTTTCCTAGTTCATAATTCTCATTCAAAAGAGTTGTCTCATAATATTCTGAATAAAATTGTTAAGTGTTTATGATATAGAATATTAATCGTAGTTATCTTGTCGAATCTTACAATTCGATTCTCGATTCACGATCCATAAAATTATAGATTTCAATTCACGATAAGTAGTTCGATTTAATAATTATGCGGACCCCATATTTTGACTTGGAAAAAAGGGAAAAGGAATGCATCGAATCCCTTTCTTGATTTTATTTAATGATGAGTTATTTGGTCATGTTTGACGTTTGACGTGAAATGGTTTAGGAGCATTGGGATGGAGGGTTTAATTGTGCCACTATTCAGAACTTAGGGTGGGTTTGGTTCAGTATTTGAAAAGAGCTTTCAGCCTGAATGCTCCTTTGCGAAATGCTGAACTGTTTAGTAAGTTTTTTCCAAGTGAGCATTCGGCCAAATGTTGACCTTGGAAAGGCTGAAATGCTGAATGCTGGTCCCTTCAGCATTCAGCATTTCAGCCTTCCTAAGACCAGCATTTGGCTGAATGCTCCCTTGGAAAAAACTTGCCAAACAGTTCCACATTTCGCAAAGAAGTATTCATGCTGAAAGCTCCTTCCAAATGCTGAACCAAACCCACCCTTAGTGATATACCAATACCAGTATTAAAGCATCAGTGCCCGAGGCTATGGCTTCGACGGTGATGCAAACTCAAAAGTAGCGAAAAGTCAACAGAATATAACTCCTCAAGATGTCCAAGTTTGACCTGTACATGATAGTTGGCCAACATTTTCTATTGACCGGAATTGTTAAGAGATATTTGAGATTAGGGCAAAATTCATCAAAAACTCTAAATTATATCATCCGTACATACTTAATCTATAACTTTTTTATGTGACACCAAAAATCCCAAATAAGTACATATGTGACACATTTAATTTCCGTCAAAGTTCTGTCAATGAGAACCATTTAAAAATCTTCCTACACCAATGCCAGAAAGCAAACAGTGTCGACATGACGCTCACGTGACTTAAGTGAAATAAAAACAACGTTATTTTGGTTGAAAAATCATTTAGCGGAACTTTGACGGAGGGTAAATGTGTCACATAAGTACAAGTTTGGGATTTTTTACGTCACAAGAAAAACTTTAAGGTAAATATGTCACAGTGGGCATAATTTAGAATTTTTTGTGGCTTTTTCCCCCTTGAGATGAAGGAGGAAAAGAATTACTTTGAAGGAGGATACTACTAATTCTTGTTCTCAGTCAGAATAAGAATAATGTCAACAGAACAGACAATCCATCTGCTCCTATCCTCAATCAGCGGTAGCATTTGATCATGATGTCCACTTAGATTGAGAAGCTCACAAAATCTCCATCTGAGGAACTCAATGTATTCCCAGAACATAGTCGATCGAGTCACTCGCGACTTGGTCTTCCAAATGCAAGAACGGTGAATGAAACTTCTGAAAACGGAAGCCATCGGTTTGTGGCTCTCTTTCTTGCATGAGAGACACGGCATTATAGTCGTTCCGATGGAGGCTTTTCAGTAGTTAGTTTGGTCTTGGCTTCCTGAGGTTTGATCGAACAGAAAGGGACAGAAAATTTGTCCAAAAAGTCCTAAACCTATTTCACTTTTGTCAATTCAGTTTCAAACCTTTTAATTTTGCCAATTAAGTCCTAAATCTTTTCCACGTTGTACCAATTGAGTCCATCTGGCCAATTTTGATCGGATTTCGCTGATGTGGACGTTGGTTATCCTACATGGCGCGACCGATGTTGACGTACACAATTTTTAATACTTTTCTTCCTTTTTTTTTCTTTTTTTTTTCCTTCTCTTCTTCCTCCAGTTGATCACTAGGCATCGGTGATGGTCGACGATCGGCGAAGGGGAAGGCTGGCGAGGTTTGCCTCCCCCAACCATGACAAGGTTCAACCTCACCTAGATTTGTGAGGGCGAGCCTCGTCGACCTTCCCCTCCGCCAATTGTTGGCAGCCGACTATTGACGGCTAGAGGAAGAAGAGAAAGGAAGAAGGGAAAGAAGAAGAAAAAAATCAAAAAAATATTATTAAAAATTATCTATGTTAACGCTGGCCGCATCACGTAGGACGGTCGGCATCCACGTCAACGAAATCCGATCAAAATTGGTCGAATGGACTCAATTGACATAACGTGAAAAGGTCTAGGACTCAATTGGTAAAATTGAAAGATTTATGACTGAATTAGCAAAAGTGCAATAAGTTTATGATTTTTTGAACAATTTTCCCTAAAAGGAACACATCGGAGACCCGGTGGACCTGAATGGACTTTGATCTTTCTGTGTCCCCAACCTACATTTCTTGAAGTAGCCCGCCATTATAGATACAATGGAAAATGAAAGTTAGGAGAGCCCCACCAATGTGTACGTCTGGAAAAATGAAGAAAGAGAGCTCTTGGAAGAGTCCACGGGACAGCGGCGAATTATCCTCAACCCTTGTCGATGATGCAGTTTTGTTTAAAGGGAAGAAGAGATTAGTTTTTTGACATGAGGAGTAACTTACCTTTCTTCGACACCAGAAGAGGCTGAGTTTGAATCTTGAACCTTAGGAGGCTCTGTCACATCAACACCAGCCGGCCAAATGAACTGATTGGCACAAATGCAAAAAGTTTGGAATTGATTTAGGACTGAATTGGTTCTGTTGCAATAGGTTAGAACTCTTTTGGTAATTTTTCCTTTACTTTAACCTGGGCGGTCAACAGAAATCAAACACGCATCTTCATGCTCGTTCCAAGTTCGAAGTAGTACCTTTCGTACAAATAAAAATCACATTCTCTCGTGATTTCTTCTTCATATAGATAAATATGGGATCTATAGGGCAATTACTTAAAAGCACTCTATTAAAATCGTTGCCGTACATTCATACGTATCTGTGTGCAGGTAAATACTCGTGTGCTTCTAGTGTTATTGCCAAAGAATTGCCAGATCAAACCGGAAAAGAAAAGCCTGAGAAAGATAGCATGCTTTCATCTTCGACGATGTCTCTCCATGGGGGGTTATTCACTCAGTTTTTCTGCTTCTTTCTTTCGTTCATCTCTTCTTCACCAGCTTCATCGGTCAGTGTTGATTTCCGTTTTCGCATTCACTGCACCGACTTGTAAAGTACGGATCTGGGTGCTCCCCATTTTTCACTTTCTTCAAAGTAAATAACCTAAGAAATAAGTGATAAATTCACTTAAAGTCCTAAAATTTATCACGCAAGTATAATTAAATCTTAAAAATTTCAAAAAATGCAATTAAATCGTAAAACTTGTTATGAAAGTGCAATCGAGTCCTAAAACTTTCAAAAAATACAACCGAATCCTTTAATTTAACCACTTTGATAAGTTTTAAAACTTGATTATACTTTTTAAAAGTTTTCGAACATGACTTAATTGCACTTTTTGAAAATTTTAGGATTCAATAACACTTTCACGACAAGTTTTAAAACTTCTAATGCACTTATCCCGAGAAATAATATTCCCCCGCCGCCTCTGAGTATTTTAATCATTCATGAAATGGGAAAAGACCTGCCCCCTGGTCTGTAATAGCTAATCATGCATAATATAGTCGAGAGTGTCACCTCCTGGTCCTAGCCAATCGGGTTCTTTTACTCGCGTCCTATGGAAACCAGAATTTGGGCAAGCAGGACATGCCACTCCGGTTCTTCGCAGTAACAATTAGATGGCTCGTGGACGTCAACTAAAACAGCATCGATCTTCTATTTGGCCTCTTCCCACTTGGAAAGGTCAGAAGATGTTTCAGCTTTATTATTTTCTGTCAATCAAATGTATTTACACTACCCCAATCAATAAATCAGAACACTGGCAGTCTTCAGGGGCTGTACAGTGTCGAATCTTCTTTGCTTCCATGCTTCCTTTGAATTCTCTTGTATTCCAAGCTGTACTGTAAAAATGTAATGTGTGCCTTCCAAAGCTATTCAAAAGTAGAGGATATGGCAGAGTATAGGTGGCTCCGCTTCGCACCTGCCTGATGTTATGGCTTATGAACAACTGTACATCTACAATAATATTCACCAGTCATGCTGCTGGGACCCTCCTGTAGAAAAGGACGTAAGCAGCAGATGTCTTTATCCCTTCTTCTTTAATAGGGAAGACCCTCTCATCGTCGAACTCGTACCATCGATTGTGCCCATGCTGCAGATTGTTGGAGTTTCCACCAATTAGACAATGCAGGCCAGAGCAAAGAGCTTTGTCAATCGAGGTTCTCACAATTATTTTAACTCTACAGTCTGGTGCCAGTATGAACACAACTGAGCTTGGGGAAAAATTAAAAACACGAAGGATGGTGATAAGGTTACGTTGAGTCCCAAACAAAACCAAGCTCAAGCATTCAGAAAATGCGTGTTGAGCTGAGATAAAATGATCATATTCTAAACGAGTTTTTGACACAGAATCACGAGTCTCAAGCAACTCTGGGTATAGAGAAGACAGATTTGCAAGCTGGAAGATTGCACAAGCACTATAGAGAGAGGATAGAAGACGCGTTTAATTGCTATAAGCATAGGTATCCAAGCAACCCTTCTCTAGCAATAAATCTCCACCAAAGTACCAACCAGGAATGACTAAGGTGAATTATAATTAGTTTAGTTGACAATTACCAAAAGTTACTGTAACTACAGCCATTATTTGTGAATACTGAGGAAAGATCGAAGTTAACTTCAAGGTAAGGCAACGACCATTATACAACTGAACCCATCATCAATGTCAATTAGAGATGAGATTTGACACAACAGAAAAGAACAAGAATACAAATATAATACTGATGCAGGATCATAATCATATTGTAGTAGTGTTAAACATTTCTCTTCTTTATCTAGTTTTTCCTTACGCAAAATTACATTCTTTTCAATCATGAAAGCCCACAATTGCAACAGCTATTAGATGAATAATATAGGAAGCCTAAGAGCATTGATATTGTGTGTTTCTTTTGTGAAGAATTGGTTCAATTAGCTCATGACTGTCCGACTAGGATTTGTGCTACATAGAAAGAGGAATAAGCATATGGAAATGGCGAAGAAGATATAAAAGAAATCAAGGACAAGATGAAGAAGCAATCTGTCGTGAAGAATGATATTGTGATACCAAATATTCAGAAAATTTATCAAAGAAGTTTGATCCACAAGTTCTCACTAGGAATAAAATTTTCAAGAGCGACTAGGAGGATTAAGATCATGTGGATAAGTATGATGATTCCACATCTCAAAACTCAAGGTCAAATTTTTCTCCATTCAGAAGGAAAAAAAAAAAAACGACGTTGACTTAAAAGGACAATATAAATAGGAAGTTCCTGGTGAAACGGTTGGTTAAAAATGCTGCAGAAAGTTCATGGTTTCTGAAAAGGGGATGAAGGAGATTGATCACGAGATATATGCTGAGTTTGTCAAGGTTATTATCACTGAGCCCGAGTATTTCCAACCAGGGGAGAATGATACAAGAGCATAACCATTTTTAGAATTTAAAGGTTCTCTTATTTATTTATGTCTTTGCTTATGTTATTAGATTAATAAGTGATCATGCCATTGACATCGACTTTAAATGAGGTTGGGTGCTTGAAATCAGTAGTGCTCGTGTTAAATTAAGGCTTGATATCATCTTATGTAAGTAACCATAGTATAAATAGGTCTTTTAATCACTTTGTCGTCGGTTTTTTTTTTTTCTTCAATAAACATCGTTGGCTTCTCTAAACCCTACAGTGCCTATTCTCTGTTCCAGCTTCAATTTTACTGAATCCTTGCCTTGTATTTGGCTCTTTTTGCTGTCTTTATGTCCCTAACTACATCAAACACGCTAGAAGAAACTTTTGCACTGCATAAAAAGGCCACGGACATTTTGTAAATGGTCAATGTCCAAACAAAAAATTGAAATGAACAAGTAGACATCAAGTGTTGTGGTCTGAACATACGGTTCCTTAGGTTGCACTAAAGCCTTTTGAATAACTAGCTTCAACATACTTTTTCTAATGAAAACATTAAGATTCATCCAGACTCTGCTTTTGCAACATATTCTACAATGAATCTAGGAGAAATTCCTTGATGCAAAGGAAACAGAAAATCATGAATTTACGTAGAGGAGAAAAAGACACTTACATGAATAACTGCTGTATAATGACCACCTCCCAATCCACCATAGTGATTGCTAATAGCATATAACACATAGCAACAAGAGGAAGGAGAACTTCTGTTAGCAATGTAACTTGAAAGGTCAAGATCCTCGATGGGGAAGTCGACGAATGTTTCGAGTTTGTTCTTGAGGAACTGGCTGTATGAAAACCTTTTCAAATGAACAACCAGAATCTCAGGCAATCTCCAAAGGTCCAGCTTTTTGCTAGCTTGCTGATGTTGTTTGCAGCTTGGACAGTACCTAATTCACATAGAACTTCAACATTTAAGACTTCGAAACATATCTATGATAATCGTTTTTTGAAGAAAAGTAAATATAAGATATATCATTTGCCAGCGCATCTGTTCTTTTAAATAGACAGATGAAGATGTGATGATCGGGAAGGCCAAAAGCAACTGAAAATAAGCCGCAGAGCATCGACTCAATCGATATATCTTTTGAGACAAAGGGTCACAGCTGGTGAGGCCACCCAAGTCCCAGGCATAAGATGTGGGTTCGATTCAGATTGTCCCACTCTCTCCTCACCTCGTGTAACCAAAACATTGTGCTCCCGTCTTCGAGATGTACAATCGGTAAAAGGTTTAGATGATGCAACAGCAGAAGCTATTACAAGAAAAAAGATGCAGACTAACCACATGTCCTCTGGTCCTAGAGGCTCCTCCTTCAAGAAGCCTTCGAGGCATTTGTACAGAGAAACAGACTCTGAAGGCCTCCTGGTAAACAACTGGGGCTTGTATATCTCTGGCAAAGAACCTAGGAAGCACAGGTCATATTTTTCAAGCGTTTTCTCTGGCCAAAAAGCAAGAATTCGTAAGCTTCTCCTAGCCCTTGAGACAACTACTGGCTCAGACATCCTTAACTTGGAGGAGCCTTCTAAGAAAAACTCAAACTCATTTGGACCATCCACCATTTCAGCATCTGATTCTGTGTCACAGAGGGTCTGAGTATCCTCCATCTCGGAATCTTCATAAGCAGAAACAGAATGCTCAGCATCATCATAATCACATGATGCATCTTCTGTGGGCTTAAGGAATGGGTTGATCAACTTGAGAAATACTTGTTGAACATCATATCCACATGAAATACCAGTAAGCCTTGCCACAAGAGGAAAGCCAAACATCCGAGTGAATGCCCTCCCAGAATAATTATCCCTGGCAATCAAATAATTGCAGAACACAAATAAAACAATGAGACAATGATCCTAGATCATCTCTTCAATGAAAACTATTACAAGAAATTCTACAGCAAATCTTACCATAAACTTCAAATTACCAGAAACAAATAATAGAGGCTCACAGAGTAGCTGGTTGGTACTTGTGACACAATCAGATGTTCGATTGACCAGAAGAAATAACAGGACTTCAAACGAGCAAACATGTTTTTAAGCATACCTTTCAGCCTTCTCGTGCATGAACTCAACAAGAACTGATGTCTCTGAACCCTTTGGTAAGCGATAAGCAACGATTTGATCATCATCTCTGATCAAGTCTATTGAATCATATGGCTCCTCCAGGTACCGAAGAATGCGGTTATTATATACCTAGAAATCAACAGAATTCAGCGATTACAGTGAAGTTATGCTTTCTGTCATCTTCTCTCTCCCTCTAAATAACTATATGAAAGAATCCAAGCATGTATGAGGGCAAGTAAGAAGCAACACACTTCCATGGCTGCAAAAGAAAGACAGACACAAACATGTGTGCCATATACCAGATTCAACATCATCTGATTGTTGTCAAGGTCATGTAAGTAGAACTTACAATGTAGAGGAGTAATTCGATTCAACCGGATCAAAAATCATGTAAAGCACTTTAAGATAGGCCTGCTTGCGAATCAAATTTTCCCAGGATAAGGATCATGAAGAGCACTTCTATACCCCATATGAAACTGCTTTTAAGCGGAAGCAAGATAGAGATTATTAAATTAAATGCCTCGATATGTTATCCCACTTAATCATGCAAGATTCAACTACATACCTCAGCCACCAGCAGGGTTTCATCATCCCTTAAGAAACATGCGACACTCAAAGCCTGTATAAGGTCCTTCAAACTTCCACAATTGGGAACTGATACTGCTACAGGAGATGGTAATGCAACCCCATCAGTACTTACTACAGTTACAGTCATCGAGCGCATTGTTGTTGAAGGCAATGGCAGTGTTAGGTACATAAATGGATCGAAGGTAATGGACACCTTTTTGCACATAGGGCAAACCAACTTTGACCGAAACTGACCCTATAACAGCATAAGTCAGTTAAGAATAATTGAGGATTAGCCATTTTCAATTGAAGAAGCATAAATTGCAACGTTCTTATTCAATGTAAAAGCTACCAACAGCGTCATTGAGTTATGCCATAAACTAACCATTTCATGAAAGTTCTCTTTGGAGCACCAAGGAGATAAGCAATAAAATGATGTTTGATTTAGGAGACAAATTTGTCAATTAGGAGACCCTGAAGCCATGAAAAAACTTACTTGATACACATCTACAATGATGGAATCATTTCGTGCCAAATGACTCTGCCAATATTGTTCTGCAACTTCCTCATCAGGACGGTGTGCCGCATCTTTTATCTCTATGTATGGTTTCTGCTTTACACGGTTTAAGTCTTCATGGAGGCCATCCAACAAGAAAGCGAGAAATTCCTAGATAAAAAACATGAGATTCAGACAAGTCTTTCAATTACCCTACATAATTCAAAAACTTGAAGCATTGAATAAAAATTTGTCAATCTTCCATCAATATACAAGTTCATGAATATATCATGCAAACACCCAAATCTGAAGAGCGAGAAGCTGCAACTAACTTGGGAATCATGTTGATTATAGCCACCGAATTGTGGAGCAAACTTTGCTAGCTTTGATTTGAAAGCTCTGGGGGCAACTGGGTTAGTTCCTGGAGACCATAGCTTCCTTGAAAGTTCTCCAAATGCCAAAGCAAGCTCACCCTGGAGAAGAAGCAATTACTACAGATGAGAGTAAAAAGATCACATCATTGCCATTCAGCACTTTCTTCTTCTATGAATTGTAAAGTAGGCCAACCTGCATTCCTAGAGGGTTTGTGGAATTTATTTCTTTCCTGTAATCTCCAAGGATATAGTCAACAACCTTTGGCGTATGAACAAGGCACTGGATAGCACTATTCATGAAGCAAGTATTACCAAGATTTTGGAGTCCTTTTAGGCCCAGAAGGCCAGTCTCTCTGTGATAACCATCAGATTCTGATAAACCATATGTTCTACCATCCGGTTGGAAGATGTCAATGCTCCCATTCAACCTTAATAGGCCACTGGAAACGGTACCGCCCATTCTAGAGTCAGCAAATGTTGTATCATCCTCCCTCCTTTGCATGCCATTCCCAGAATTGGACAAACCATGGACTTGTAATTCCAGCAAAATCTAGAATAGTGAGCAAAAATATAAGAAAGTAAAGAGGGTTTCCTATGCAAAGATCAGCAAACTTGTATAAAATAAACAGCTAAGAACTAAAGGCAGTATTCTCAATATGTGCAAATGTCACACGAGAATGAACAGTTTTTCTCGTTAGATACTGTTGAAAAATTAAACCAAACATAGCATCTAGAATTCTTCACTTTAACAACATATGGAAGCTTGAAGTAGGGACCTCCGCATGATTATTCTTTGAAAGGAGCAAACTTATTGGGAGATCATGTGCTTTACTCAAAGTTCTGGATACCGTTAGTCCGAAATATACACGCTAGCTGTTGGAGCTCAGAGATAACTTTTTTCTCAGTTACCAAAAGAAAAAAGGCAGGATTTGAATTAGAGGTAAGAATATCCATGCATATCAGATCGCTCTAAATCCCATGCCTTAACAATATGTAAATCTAACATTTTACCAATGTTTTCAGTACCAGATCAGATAATTCAACTAGCAACCTATCTGGTCTCTGGTCGGTTAATATATTAACGCTGCTAGTGGTTAAGACCGGTCAAATACAGAAGTTGACCCATTTCAACCAGTTGAACCAATATGCTAGCCAACCCGATTGACCAAACCTAGGTATTTTAAACAATACAAGTCATGATTGGTGTAGGGATTCGCACCCACAGCCCCCATTGAAATGTGTATATTCTTGCTAACTGAGTTGCCGCTATCTATTATTATTTTTAGGCAAAAAAACTTATTACACCAATTTCAAGAAAACCAAGGCTGCGTATGGAAGAAGATGGAAATGTGCGTCTTCTTGCCTATTGAGTTGCAGTTATCTTTAATATTATTAGGGCAATGAAACTTAGTTCACCCATTTCAAGGAAACCAAGACATTACATGGGAGAAGAGTCAAACCAATCTTAAATAAGCAATACATCCAGGCAGGCCTTCACTCCAACTTGACTAGGTGGCATAACTTTATAGTTTTGTTTTCTTTTATCTTCTTGCGGCTCTCACAATTTGGTGTTTGCCTACAACCTTTTGAAATGTACATATCTCAACATGCAAACCAGTACAAAATTTCTTCTTAACTTTTTATAAATCAAAATGCTTTTCTTTTTTAAATAAAAAAAAGAAAGAAAAACAAAGATTTGCCTTTATCAGTACAGCCAAACAAACAATGATATTACCTAGACAACCTCACTTAAGTTGAAGCTGCCAGCAGGTACAACCAATTAAACCCAAAACTAGTCAGCAAAGAGGTTTGATCTCCAGCATGGATTGACGATGTTGCATTCAAGTGTAGAATCCACATCGTTCATTTTAGCTCTTTATGACACCAAAAAATTACCTTTTAATGACAATTTTGAACAACTGAAGCTATTAAGAACTCTTCTTAATTTTCTATTTATGAGCTCCAAGGAAATGCCAGTGACACCACTTCTTCCATTCCATCACCAATTTAAACTTGGGACTGTTTTACAAAGATTAATCACATAAGATTGGTTGATGTAAAGTTGCATTGCTGAAGTATAATATTTAAAGTCATTACCATTACAGGCTAATCATTCAAAATGTTTAGTCTCTTATAATGGCGAGTCAATCATTCAGATATTGCATATCTCTAACTTGCAACTGGGCTTTACTTTGGATTTCGAGTGGATGTAGCCTATCTGGTCAGCACCCCCTTGTCCCCTATTTCCCTCTCAAAAAAGGGGAGAAAATCTCAAGCAAGATAACTCTCATTTTATCAATAGACAACCATTAAATGACATAGAACTCTTAAATGGAATTTCAGCACCCCCTTGTCCTATATTTGGTGTATTAATCAAGAACATGTTTCAGCAATCAGAATAGTGCAACTGGCACAGAAGCTTATCCTGCTGGTTTTCTTTCTGAAGTTACCTCAATTACAATTATAGGAGACTAAGAAAACATAAACAAATTGAAATATGCACCTCGCGTCCTGAATGTCTAGGAGAGTCAGCAGCAAAGTCATTTCCATCATCCACGAAAAATAAGGTGGTCTGCCCTGAGAAGTCCCATATGCGCAACTGTTCAAAGGTGATTATAAGTTAGTTATCTAAGAACCAATCTAGGACCACTTCACCTGCAATACCAGATGAATGTTGAATAACTTACCAGCTCAGTTTCAGGTCGAAAAATACTGCAGGCCTTCATATAATACTCAATAGGATTATCCTGGAAAAAGTTCATTCATTTTAATTAACAGATGGTATAGACTAGTAAAAAGGGGGAATTTTCGGATTTGTAAATGGTGCGAAAAAGAAAAAAGACACTCTTTTAATCCTCAATCAGGATGGCATGTGAAGTCAACCGACAGGGTTAAGTTGGGTCTCACTTACATGACGATGCCACAACCCATAAATCTTGACATGGATGTAACTCTTATACAGACCATAATTTGTAACTGAAAAACACTCATAATATCAAGCAAAATAGGCAAACATTTGTGTTGTGAAAGGCAAAGACCCATGGACTAGATGCTACGCACCTTCTGTGCTGCTAACTAGCAATCACAATCACCTATACAAGTTCATCTTGTTGTAGTCCTTCATTAACTGAATCTTGTTGTAGTACTTTTCTTTTTAAGGCCACTGAATCTTGTCCTAGTACTTAATGGAGCCTATCATATACTCTCTCTTTTTCATATTATTCATGATGCATCTTTCAACAACACAACTTCTATGAAGGCAAATGGAAGGATGTTCATGGGCTATTTAAGGAAGAAAGCGGGAGTAAGTGAGGGAGACATAAGCCGCTTAAGAATACTTCTAAGCAAGGGGTGGTCACTATGCATTGGAATAAAAAACCATGCTCAGTGAGTCACATATGTCATGTACTCCATCTTCTCTTTTAAAAACTTCTGGAAGATGCAAACTTCTTGCACTAACATCTAGCTTTAATACATTCGTTGAAGAAGTAAGCAAGCCATTTCTCAAACAACAGCAGAATACAAAATTCCATCAGGAACTCGTCATTTCAAAAGCTAGTTCAACAACATGCAAAAAGCCTTCTACAAATGATGAAACAACATAAGACCCTATACATCCATGACCATGAGAAGTATTTTGACAGCAGATAAAAGGTATGACATTGGGAGCACATGCTCTTTCCAGCAGATGGTGCTTGTAGGAGCTGTCAACCATGAGCAAGTCAAAGGATTACAATTATAAACAACCAAACAAGACAGAGGATTTCAGGAGAAATAGGATTCATTAATGGAAGTAAGAGATGGCTGCAAAATCAGGAGGACGCCTGGTTCTAAGAAGGCTTCCGCACCTCCTTAAGTTACAGAGAGGAAATCAAAAGACGTGCTTGTTGTTAATATTAGCATTCCTTAATGAAAGGGCAATTGGTTATTGATTGGTAGATTCAGTTCGTCATTGAACCACTACAAGATTTTGAAATTATCCATATTATGTATAAGTTTCCTCTTGTGACAATGGAGCACATCCACAATTTAACCAGTCCCAAAAGTATCCTATTTCTGTCGGAAATTTCCCAGTTGCATATGCAGAGATTAGGGTTCTACAGAAATGCTTTCAAAAACACCCACTTTGAAAATCAAAAACTTAGACAAGACGTTGTACATGAATGCCTATTGGATTGAAGTATTAAGCTTTTCAAGTCACTCAATACATTGAAAGTAAATAGAATTGATATACTTCACCAAAAACATACTCTCAACTGTCTAAGCAACTAGTGATTATTCTATCTGCTGTGTTTCTCCCTCATCTGAAGTTTATGCCCAGTCTAGATACCATTTAGCTTAATTAAGCCAATCCATTCCTGATTCATCGGCTAGTGATGCAAACATATCAATATCTTTTGCAAACTCAATTAGTCTATTCAAATCCACAAGCCCTTACCACCCCCGTAACTACCACAAGATTACCTGCATCATAAGTTAAAATTTTCATATCTGCAGGGAATGAGTCAAAGCAACAATTTAATAATTCAAAGGAATGAGATCATGTGACAGACGCTCAGAAAACATGGAAATGAGTGCCATTATTGTCAATAACAATGATATCATTAATCCATGAGCTGTCATAAAATTGGAGCATATTGCATAATTATTCCCACCCTAAGAGCATACTCAATAATTAGAGCACCATAAGCAAAAAGAGTAGCTAGGAAGAGATAACCCACAGTTAGGCTTATACGTGCTCTCAATGATTTTGTTCCCTGTGAAACTGAAAGCCTGATCTGCAAAGGAAACACATCGTGCATCTGGCTCTTTGCAGCTAGAATTGTACCCATATCGTTCACTCCAATAGAGTTGTCGTGCCTGTAGAAAAGCTACGCACATCACTTCTCATTTTTACACTTGCTTCTGTAGGAAAGCTAGGCACATAAGTTTAATACCTATTTATTTAGATTATAGATTCTTTTTGGATATTAATTTAGTATATGGATTTATATCCCAATTAAAAAAACAGTTCCTTTATTCACACCAACAGCTTCTAAAGGATAAATTACATGCTTGATCACCATGCCAGATTATTGACCATGCAAATGTGAGAGTGTCAAATCCATTTTTTATGCGTACATGTCATAACAATGCCATAAATTTGCAAGTACAACCATGAAACTGCAAGAAAAAGAATTGAGTATAGGATGACATGACCAATGCAGAAATCTTATAGAACACATTCATTTTCTAGCAGTTATCCAATTTTGTACAGTTCTTGTTGTAAGAGAGTTTAACTAGATGCATCTCATCATGCATTTCAGCAAATGTCACTTGTCTAAAGTAAGAGGTAATGGCCTCCAAAAGAGTCGTATATTTCTGTTCCTCCTCTTCCTTCGTCTTCTTGATCAATCTTATCCTTCGCATCTCACAGCTGGGTCACACTGCTTACAAGATGGCATTTGTTTACTAATGGAAAGGCGTGTGATAATCACTTTGACTTCCCTGTGCTCAACAAGTTGTATTTTCATTTTGAAAGCTATGAGCTATCCCTTTGAAAATATGTTAATTTGAGATTGCCCAGGATATTCTTCTCGAATGCCTTGAGGTTAGAAGTTGCTAACATTGAGTTTGAGCGTGTCTGGATATATATTTTATTTTTTTTGCTTTTCTATTTTATTGCAGCAAGCACTTTAGCTTTTTTATTACCTCAAATGCATGAACCTTTTACAACACAAATTTTGACACGTAGAGCTGCATATAATTTTTTCTTAATTTTTTTAAATTTGGATAACAGTTAAGGTTCTTTTGGCAAGAGAGCAAAAAAGTGCTTTTGCTTATGCTTAATCTTAAACAAACAAGCATAACTTTGTGGATAGTGCTATTAATCCGAGGTTGAGTGCTTTAATTACCATATCTTATAGGAGCAATTTCCCATATTAAAGCCAACACACAGTGTGACCTCCACATTATATAAAAAGTATATGCCTCCAACTTACAGTGTGACTTGCACATTCCATCAAAAGTAACTGCCTCTGCTGACTAGGTAAAATCTCAGAAATGCAGCCAATGTAAAAGTAGAAACCGAACAAAATAATACTATTTTGGGGTCCATTTTAAAAACTGAAACCAACTAGACAATAAACAAACCGTATTTTATATTGAAAATATTTCCCGGTGACATAAGTTTTAGCAAGACTAAGTAGCCATATTTTACCATGTTTTACAAAGAATGCCTTTTTCAGTAGCACGCAATTAAGGAAACCATATTAAAAATATGTCAACTCACGATTTAAGAGTCTGCAACCATGTTGCTTCCGGAACTAAAGCAAACTCGCCACCTGAAAACCCTTCTTCCTCATTATCACTTTTATGATAGTTTTCCCTTCTCATTTCCAGCAAGATTTGCTTGGCAGAATCTTCTTTTGAGGTAGTGGTGTACAAGGTACCCACTACTTCCTCCACATTGTTCCTTGTCTCTATCCACCACCTGAAATTTAGAGGCAAAAAGATGAGAATGCAGAAAGCAAAGATCCATCCTTCAGTGAACTAAGCTCAAGACAACCTCTTTCCATGCCTATAAAACACATCAAATTTCTCAGGCAGCATTACACAAAAACTGAAGCAAGACAGTGGATTCGTCACTTGGAAACTAAGAAGATCTGCTGGTGGGGAGAGATTCATCAATTATACATAGATAAACATATTGCCGATACTTCTTTGTATGAACCCGACTACTGACGAGACCAGCTATAATGTCATCTCCAAAGCAACTTAAGTACGAAAAGCATTCTCTTTGAAAGTCATTTATCATTGTCCAAAGCTTTTCGTGTAGTTTGTCATTTATTTGAGTAGGCCAGATTTTGGCATACGCCATATAAGGAACTCCTTCAGACAATTTGGAGGGCTCCAACATTTTTGCCATGTAAATATCTCACGAAAGAACACATCTTGCAAAGCTAACTATGGTGATGAGCATTCTCTAAAAAGTGAAACTTTATGTAACATCCCTAGATTAACTCACTCGAGGTATTATCCGCTTTGGCACGTCCCATACCGAGCCTTATAGTTTTGTCCTTTGGCGCACAAGCTGGCACTTTCCTAGAAGGTCACCCATCCTAGTAGTGCTCTAGCCTAAACATGCTTAACTTTGAAGTTCCAAAGCAAAACTAGCCGTTACATCAAAAGGCGCTTCCATGAGTTAATTTCAGTTTTCACAAATATATCCCAGGCACGCTTTCTCCCTGTTCGGTGTACAATTCGGTTCATTCCTACCCCTTCGCCATCCTAGAAGCTTGCCAGGAGCAAGCTGCTTGTCTCAACCCTCTGGCCCCGATGACCACTCCCCGCCCTGGTTGGACCGGGTCATTTCACTTTCAGCAATAACTACTAGAATTCCTTTGCCTCAGTTATTCCTTTCCTCTGCTGAACTACATCATGCATCGCCTTTGGATTAATTCCCTTCTGAAAGACCCTGGTGACCAAATTGAAAGAAAATGTACATGCAAGTAACTTATCACTGATTCACCAGCACGTGATATCAGTATATGCATATTCATCCCACTAAAGAACGCTGAAGATTCATCTTTGTGGCTCATTCTCCCCAGAGCTTGCAAAGGAAGGGGTAAAAACACGATCTTTGGTCGCTTTCCAACACTTCTAAGGCCAAAAACAAAGGGAGCACGATCACTAGACTCACTTTGGCCGTCGAATTGCTATAAAATGCAAACAAAAGATTCCACTACTTCACTTCCCCAGTGATTTTTTTTCAGCAGCCTAACAGAAATTGGCAGCATCACTGACATTGACACGGTTAAACCGAACGCGACAAGGACCCACCAATCAACTTACTATATCACTCGCCAATCACTCGAACGAAACAAAAGCCGCAAGGAACCGCGCAGGAAGACGCCCCACCACAGCGTTTGAGACAAAAAAGAAAAAGAGAGCGACGAGGGAGGAACAGAACAAGCCCGTCACCTGTAAGGCACGAGGTAGATGGACTCGCCGTGATCGTCCTCGAAACCGCCGTCGTCGTCGGCGTCGTAGAGGAGGAGCGAGCGGGAGCCCGAGCCGGAGCCGGCGTAGAGGTCGAAGAGGCGGTCGTCGGGAGTGAGGAGATCGTCCATCCTGGCGAAGAAGAGGAAGGAGAGGAGGGACCACAGGGGTCGGAGGAGGCGGAGGGAGGCGCGAGCGAGGCGGAGGGAGAGACTGTAGGTTAATCTGAAGGTGGAAGACGATTGGAGCTTCCCTGCAAGACGGTTGAAACTGGACATACAGACTCATAGCCTACAGCCACCACGCACGATGATTGTCATGGGAAGGTGCTCGCTTCGCTGCAGAACCAAAAATAATATTAATCCACCCTAAATAAATAGGTGCTTGCCATTAAATTGGAGGTAATTACCATAAAAATCCTAAATTTCACCTTCTATGACATATTTACCCCAATATTTTTTATAACGTCAAAAATTCCAAACTTTACCTTTTGTAACACATGAAAAATTTACCTCAAACTTCTTTGTGTGACACCAAAAATCCTAAATTTGTATTCGTATGACACATTTATCCCAAAAAAGTATTTAACCCAATGACATTTTCATCTTTTACTTTTTTATTAAATAGAATATTCAAAATTATTTTTTTTAAAAAGGAAAATCAAGGCCTAGACGGCAAGCCCTTACCACCGCCGGCCCCATCACCGAAGAGGGCTGGCAGGGGCTTAACCAGAGTTGGCGAGGGTCTCTGCGGCCTCAACGAGGGCCAACGACCCTCGCCAACCACAGGTGGGGGTTGTCGGGCCCTCGCTAGCCTTGGCTAAGCCCTCGCCAGCCCTCTCCAGCAATGGGGTTGGTGGCAGCTCTTTTTTTTTAATATTTTGAATATTCTATTTAATGCAAAAGCGAAAATAAAATAAAAAAGCTTGGAGGTTAAATGCGTCTTTTTATTTCAGATGGGATAAATATATCATACAATTATAAGTTTGGGTTATTTGATGTCAAATAAAAAAGTTTGAGGTAAATATATTATAGAAACAAAGTTTGAAGTTTTTAGTATCACAAAAAAAAGTTTTTGATAATTATATCACATTGGGCAAAATTTAAGATTTTTAGTGGCTTTTTCCCTTAAATAGGTTTTTCTCTTTGGGATTAATAAATAAGTCTGACTCATTATTTACGACCTAATTCCCTTTTTAAAAAAACCTCAATTTTGAGCCCAATCTCGATTGTGCATCGAACTATTTTTGTGTAAAAATAAATCATCAACTTTTACTATAGTCTCAAGTCTACCTTGCGTCCAAAAATTGCCACTAGTTCCCTCAACTTTAGATTCGATTGCAATTTTGCCTCGAGCTTTTTTTGTATTAAAATAAATCATCGACTTTCACTATAGTTCCAAGTCTACCTCAAAACAATCGACATCGGGAGGTAGATGAGAATGTTAATGAAGACAGCTTTTAATAATGAACCTTTAACTAACTCTGATGTTGATAATTAGTGATGATTTTTGGACTCAAGAGAAGATTTGGGATTATGGTGAAAATTTGTGACTTATTTTTAAATAAAAAAAAGTCGAGACAAGATTGAGATTTGACATAAAGTTATGGATTTTTTAGAGGGTTAAGTCTGTTATTTACATATAAGTGACTATTTATAAAGGGAAGTACGAAAGTCAAAATGAATTTATTTTGAGAAAGTTTGGTACACATAAAAAAAAATTAAAAATGTGCGTGCTCTCGTGTCTTTGTAGAATGTTTCACTTAGTTGGAAAGTTATTTGAGATCTCATAATTTAGTAGATTTTGGGATCAAGTCACTTTATTTTCAATTACGCATTATACAAATTTCTTTCAAAAATTGCAACTTTAGGACATGGATGATGATGTTTGTTCGTGTGGGTTTTGTGTTTTTTTCACAATGAATTTTCACATGAATGAATCTTGACTCAAATTCGCTAATGTTTTGGGTTCTTGTACTTTATGATTAAGATTTTGATTGGAATCGAGATCGTTTCTTGACGAATTACTAACCACTTTTTCAGTCAAAATATATTAGTTAGAGAAAATTCAAATTAGGGAATTCGTTAACTATGATCAATCTAACTTGAAAATTATGATTAAAATATTAGTGACAGATCTGAAAGCCCTAAAGTATGATGACTACAAATTGGATTGTGCTTCTTCATCAATTGAAAAAGATCTTCTTCCGCTTATTTAAATAACTAAATAATAGTTTATCTGGGACACGTATCGGAGAGAGAGAGACGACCCGGGACGAGGAGAGGGAATTGGTCACAAGCGCGTCACGTGTCGGGACGGAAGAGAGATGGGCTTTGGGGACGTGGTACGCACGGGCGCCATTTTGGAGTGGGGATGAGAGAGGGAAGGTCTAGAGAGTTCGCATCAAGTGGGGCCCGGGGGCTCGAGCGCTTTTCCGCAGGCGCTGTGGGTGGCTCCCTAGCCGACACGTGGCGAACAAATGGACGGGGTACGGGATGTGGGCCCTTGCTCTGTGTGGGGCCCGCCTGTTGCTGACTTTGCTAAGTTCCTAAGAGTAAATAGCCTTTGGGCTCAATTAGATCTGTAATTTGACTGGGCCGGGCCAAGTGAAAATGGCCTTCGGCATTGTAGGTCAATCTAGATACGTGATGTTTGATATACTTTTGGATCGAAATTGATGAATATGTGCCCTTAAGCACTAATTTAGGCTCACTAATTATGCGTTTAGAACGTAGAATTTTTTCGTTTGAAAAACATTTTTACTACCTTCAGGATCGGATATAGAACTTGTTTCTCGGTGAGGGCAGACTTAGCCATTAATCTTAAGTTCATAAGTTTTGTCGATTCATTTAGATATTACAGGGTTATTTCTTTTTAACCTTGGAAAGTAAAATTAACAAGTATAAGATTTAATATAATTATGCTCGTGTAGCAACTACGCTTATCTTTTCATAATTATACAATATATGAGGTGATTCTTGACTATGGGGCAAATTGAAGGAAGATGTAGAAGAGCAGTTCTCCAAATGCTTCTTTAAAAAAATTTAGTGGGGCCAAAATCAATAGAAATTATCAAAACCAACAAAATTTTAGTATTTTATGAAGAAGCCGTTGAGGTGGGTCCGACCTTTCGCTTCTTAAATAGAACATTCTAATTTCAAAAGTTGCAAGAAGTGGGCATGATGATTGCTTCAAACGGCATGATGTTAACCAATAGCGAGACATCTAAAGAGCTTAGACGGGTTTCGGACACACATCATTCACCATTTTGATTTAAGGTGTCAACGAAGCGCTAGCTGCCCACTCAACAAGCCCATCACTGCAGCCCCAATAGGTGCGAGTGAAGTTTCCCACAGCCGGCGATATTCCTAAGCCGGGGCATGCCCTTGACAAATCATGTCTAGGAGTTCGGCAGCTCCATGTCGAGATATTTTCCCCTTGTCTTTGCACAAGTGAGGGTGCTTTCGGTAAATTCTCACTAATCAAGAAAAGAAAGATTGCATGGACTTTCTCAGCTTTGCCTATGGTACCATATTTTCGATTTCGGGACAAATCAACGTTTATAAAACAAGAAAAACCCAACAACTTAGGATAATCGTTATAATGTTGTAAGTCAACGCAAAGCCGCATGTTCCATTCATGCCAATAGCTTGTATGGATCTGCTTGTAGCTTCAGTCAACATCATATTTAAGTGATTTCTTTGTTCTGTGGCTGCTCTTCATTCTTGTCCTTTTTCTAAAAAGCCCATGAATTTTTCCTTGTTTTCAAATCTCCCCTCAAAGTGTCATCCTATCACCGTCAATGCGTCCAAACCGTGGCTCAAGATTAAGGGCAGACGCCATGCAATCAAGAGAATAGGCAGAATTCTATTCATACGTGCATAATTAATTCAAAAAAAAAAAATCGTTCTAGTAAATTCCAATGAGTGTTGATAAGTATTGCAAAGTTAGATCGTAAAAAAATCGATAACCTTTTTTCATTTATTTTATCGATAATTTACTATTACTTTTATGAAATTTCCAATTCTTTCAAAATAATTTGCAAATTATCGAATTTTTTTACTAACTTACCGACTTTTATTTTTAAGCAAAAAAAGAAGAAGAATTTTGCAAAGTTTTATTCGCATAACTTATGTTCGAATTTGCTAACTCTTACAAGAAATTACTAAATTAAATTAGAACGAATTACTGGCATTGTTAGATTAAATTAACTAATTGATTTTGAATTACTAATTCTCATTTGAGTTACTTCTCTGCATTTACTCATTCTTTTACATTTGCCAAATTTTTGATTGAGTTATCAACATTTATTTGCTTTGATTAGGGCTAAGTATAATAGACCGCCCAGGCCAAGAACCACCCAAATCGAATCGAACCGGTCAGTTGGGTTCAGTTCCCGCTTTTGGGGGGAACCGGATCGCATAATATATATATTTTAAATTTTCCTAAATGTAAACCTAAACCTAAATTTTTGCTTTATGTTTCCTTAGTGAAGTTTTAACGACAACATGATGCAATTAACGAGAGGTGGTTCAGTGAATATGTTATTAACGAGAAAAATTTAATGACAAATCACAAAAAAAAATGTGATCGATCAAATGATTGGACCAGTCTAATCCTCGGTTCCGAATTAGGAACCAAGACCACCGGTCCGATCCCCGGTTCCTAGGGGAACCGGACCAACCCGGACTGGTGCACAACCCTAGCTTTGATTACCAAGCCCTTACATAAACGATTGTCTTTATAAACGTAACTAAACGGCCCGTTATTCATCGGAAAATGGTTGCATTGTGCCTGGAAAAGGCTTGATTGGGCTCAACAGATAACCGTAGCTCTAATTCCCCTATCAAAGAAACACTTGTAGAATCTGCAATGTGAGGTGATCCGCAAGTCTAGAGGGGGGATGGTCCCAAAATCGATCTCAAAATCACGTTGCTCCCTTTCCTTTCTTTGCCATGGCATCGATGCATCGGTTTGCTTCGCGGTGGATGTGCTTCACCCTCTTCCATCAGGCAAATTGTTCCATGAGTGCCCTGCAATCAAGAATAAATTCTGT
>BCNH02000001.1:24154242-24205317 GCA_001662345.2 Metrosideros polymorpha var. glaberrima
TCAATTAATACATAAGATTTTAAGATTAAATTTGTTAAATTAAAAATGTTTATGACTTTTTTAGTACTTTTCCCTTCAAATACATCATTGACGCGTTCCTTGATAGCTAGCTTACCCTTTTGGAAAAACAAAAAAAAAGTTGCGTCCAACAATAACGGATGAGTAAATGGTGGCCCACACAACACAAATGGTCAATGGGTTTTTCTCTATCTACGTATCGAATGCAATAAAAACATGAGAATGACGTCACCTGTGTACGTATACGTGACTTGAACAAATTCTTTATATGTACTCAACTTATATACGAGACTTTTCCACCCGTATCTTGCAAGGCTTGAGCGGATAATTCCGCCGGACATGCGAGTCACGGCCAGCTGTTTCTTCTTTATCAAACCCACGGTGCTTCCCATCGAAGCCAGCAGTCATCCTCCGAAAAAACAACGTTCGTCGTGGATAACGACGAAGAGCGACAACCAATGCAGCACCACCACCACCACCACCACCACCACAACGAGGAGATTTGCACCAGGACGCATGGCCGTTTACTTTCTCTCGATGATTATCAAGCGCGTTGCTGTAATAAAAAAAAGATTGCAGACAACACTTGATCATTTCGAAAACTATTTCTTAAATGTGGAAAATGTCAAAGGGGGGAAGGCAAAATGGCCAGCTCTTTGTTTGGTATTATTCTCTTGCTTTTTGGTAATACTTTGCCCTCACAATGCAAGTAATCGAGCTTTTTCTTTTTCTTTTTCTTTTTCAGGGATCAAAAGTTCAAAGTCTCGTCCAAAACCCTCACTCCCTCCCTCGCCATTGGGCCATTTGCATATGCTTTCACTACTCAAAGAGATCTCGATACTCAAAGAACGTTTAATTAAAACAAGGGTCTTGTTAATAAAATACTCTAGGAGTACCCGCGTCAAAGTTAGAAGGACATTTGTGAAAAATAGTTACTGGGAAAACACGATTCAAAGCATCAGCTTTGCATATCACGAGAATTATTAGCGGATTGCAAATTGGAGTGTTTCTTTTCTCTGGTTGGTCGTCGGCACTCTCTTGACATCTCTACACACGTACATTTTTAGGAGGTCTATAGTGGAAAAATTGTCAAAAAAGTCCTAAATCTATTGCACTTTTGCCAATTCAGTTCTAAACATTTAAATTTTGCCAATTCAATCCTAAACTTTTTGTATTTGTGCCAATTCAGTCATAAACCTTTTAAGTTTGCCAATTGAGTCCTAAACCTTTTGTATTTATGCCAATTCAATCCTAAGCCGCCGGTCGGCCAAAATAATATTTTTTTATTATTTAAATATTTTTTGAATTAATTTTTTCTTCCTCCTCCTTCCTCCTTGGCTTCCTCCATTGTTGGTATGGCTTCCTCCATTGTTGGTTTGGTCAGCGAGGGTCACCGAAGCTCACCGGCCACTAGGTGAGGATCGTGAAGCCCTCGTCGGCCACTGGCGAGGGTTGCGGGCGAGGCTGCCTCGCTTAGATCTGGGGGAGGCTAGCCTCACTGTGGCCTCATCGAGTAAGGGCAGCCCCTCGCCAGCGTCAGGTAAGGGCCACCTCACCCGCGGCCCCATGGCATCGCCTAGTTGGGCGACGCCGGGCGAGGGCCACAACCCTCGCCAGCCAAAACCAGAACCTGCTACAAGCCAAGCCAAGCCAAGGAAGAAGAAGGAAGAAAAGAAAAAAAAATTAATTAAAAAATTGAAAAATATTTAAAATATTATTATTTTGGTCGGTCGGCGGCTTAGGACTGAATTGGTATAAATGAAAAATGTTTAAGATTTAATTGGTAAACCTAAAAAGTTTAGGATTGAATTGACAGAAATGCAAATGGTTTATGACTGAATTAGTATAATTAAAAAGTTTAAGATTGAATTGGCAAATAGGTTTAGGACTTTTTCGACAATTTTTCCGTCTATAGCCATTATGTGGCACAAGGGTTACATCACCCTACTAGGGCAAGCGGCCTACTACTCCAAAGAGGACCTCCGCACTCAGCGCTCACACTTGACTCGGAAAGGAAACGATGATAAGACCTGCCAACAATAAGGCACCTTGGGAATATCACGAGAAAACAGAAAGAAAGAAAGTACATTCCCTCACAGTCATCTCGCATATTCGGATTAGTGAAAACCGAACTAGTTTGATAGAGAAAGGGCAATATTGGCAATATGAGATTCCGATTCCTTCGTAGGTAAGGCATTTTGATCTGCCAATAAGGCTTTTAACAAGTCCCTTAGGCTATGTTTGGTCGTTATGATAAAATGCAGGATATGATATATTATATTCTATCATGTGTTTGGTAAGTATTCAGGATAGGATAAAGGTAGGGGTAAGCACAAACCGGATGTGCCGGTTCTAGGCCTAGACCTTGAAACCGATCATGTTATAACTGGTTCTCATTTTTTGAGCCCAGAAACCAACCATGTTTTTTTTTAACCTGTTTTGGAACCGACCCTGTTTTTTCGGTCCGGGAACAGGGCAAACAGGGTTAACCCTATTTCATTTTTTTTTTTCAACTTTCGCAACTTGTAAATAATATTTAAACAAAAATTATCACTTCGTTCTGCAGAAACTTGCAAAAATTATCACTTTTTTTTCAACTTTCGCAACTTGTCTTTTTCATTAGCACTGGAGTTTTTGCTGAATGCTAGGTCAATCATAGTGATGTGGTTGAAACAACGAACATGGATGACAAATAAAAAGGGAAAAAGTTTTAGTTTACAAAACCTTATCCTGTTGTTCAGATTTTGTAGCTTCAGTCAACGTACTCCATGAAACCTTGCTTCTAAAGTCTTTTGGCTAGTGTCGCTGAAAATAATCAACTTGCAGTTGTAAAGTTGCTTTGCTGTATCCTGTGCTTAGCAAAAAGAAAAGATATGAAGAAGGAATTTAAAAATGTTTTCTTTAAATCCCTAAAATCGGTTCTATAAACTGGTCCGGGTGGGCCTCCACCTAGAACCAGAACCCGGACCGATTCAAACCGGTCCCTGAAATCTAGACCCTGTTCCCAGACCGGTTAGTTTAGGAATCGGTTCCTAACCTGATTTTTCGGGTGAGCCGGTCCGGGTTCCGGACCAATCCGGTCCGGTTGCACACCCTTAGATAAAGGGGATATAGAAGGGATATATGAGAGATAAAATTATACTAGAGAGGAGGTGGGATAGGATTTCACTTCCCTTTCTCTCCCCCCAACCTCTTTGCCGCCACCCTCTGCCATTGCCCTCCGTCGCCACCTGTTGTTGTCACCCACCCCCCTCGTCGCCGCCACCCACCCCTGCCGCCGGCCACCCGTCACCATTGTCAACCGCCTATCGTCACCGCCGGCCGGCCGGTTGCCCCAAACTAGAATTCTCTCCTCCCAACCTTCTTGTTGCTGCCCTCCATCGTCGCCCATTCCCACCGCCACTGTCGGTTGCCCGTTGCCACTGTCGGCCACCGCCGCCGCCAACTGATGGTGGCGCCACCGGCTAACTGCTTCTAACTATAATTTTTTCCCCTAATCTCCTCGCTGTTGCCGCTGCCGCCACAAACAGCTATTTTGAGGAAAGAAAAAATTAAAAAGTAGCCTTAACTTATTCATCCTCAAGATGTCTAGTTGTATATCCGATTTTAAATCCACCGTTCACCAAACAGTAGATAGGATATAACAAAATCCTAGGATTTTTTATCCTATCCTATTCAAATAAAAAATCCGGATGACCAAACGCAGCCTTAGTTGGCACTAACTTGCACTTTCCTCAATATAGGGGACTAAGATTGGTTTCAAAACTAGAATCGCAACAGAGTTAGATTACCTTATTTACTATCGATCTGAACTCTTTTTTATATATAAAAAAAAATATCACGGTCATAGGATTTTCATTTCGACTTTCCCGGTTACCGCTCCATGGGTCATATGAAAAGTATCAAAGATTAACGTTCAAAACGCTATATACCTCTTAGAACTCTTCTTGGGGTCCGAGCTCAGTGGTCTCTTTTGTCGGGTTATTATTCTACTAGGGTTTCTCTTGCTAGAAGAGGTAATTTGCTGCAAAATGTCCTCCTTTGAGAGTGTAAGCAAGCCCCATACTGTTGTTAGGACACTATATGGTGGAATGCTTCCTCGGTCTTTAATAACATCGATTTCCCACCACAAAATTCAATAACAGTAAGAAATAAGCCCATTGTCGTGGCTCCTTCGAAGCTGTGAAGTGAGGAAGGCCGACTCCTAAATCAAAGGTCGACTTCAATCCTAAAGAAGATCGAGATCGAGAATCAAGAAGGGGAGCAAAACAGAAGTCCGGAGGACCATTGGGTTCGAACTCTAGCCGCGACGTCTCCGTGTACTTGGCGAAAAAATACGAGCAGCAAGTCAACAGATACACCCACGTTCTGGAAAGACAAACCCACAATGCGTAGAGAGTAGGCAGCACCAAAAGCCGGGTAGACGATGAATTAGCGCGACGAAGGTCGAATAGCGACCCAATTCATACCCGACTCTATCAATCTTCAACATGATATCTACGTCCAGAAATCTCCCTCAACACGTACCAACAAAAGCAAACGCACTCGAGAAATGGTCAGTAAGATTTGAGAATATCCAGTCCAGTGACGAGCCGATACATGCCTCTCTGCCTTTGCGACGCCGCCAACGCAATATCATAATCGATTCGAAAGGTCGTAAAAGAAATGGCGCACGAATTCTGACGTTCTCTAGTGGACGCTTTTGCTTTAAAATAGCGGGGCAGTACGTGTGGCGTGCTGAAAGTTCGCCGGTTTTCCTCGGAGTTAAAATATAATGTCCAAGATTAGGTAGGAGATTATCGCATAATTTAGTCACCAAACCAAGTCCAACGCTAGAGCAGACGCCCTCCACAATTCTTTCAGCAAACCCGAAAACCGACGTTACTATTATTCAATTGGGCAAACAATGAAAGATGTCGGTTCATCACGGATATATGGATGTGGACTAATTATTGACGTAAACATATATGTATATATGTATGAATTCGTTTTTTCAAATTTGCGCGATAAAGCATTTCATTAAATTTTTATTCATGACACGAGCAATGAGATTCTTCCGAAATTTTGCCTCTCTCAAACTCTTTGAAACAAGACACATAACGGGGTTCATGTTCTAATAGCTTGATTCTTATTATTTTCTAAAAAACCCGTGTTTGCCGAAGAGATTCCCGTCTCACTTACTTATATGTTTATTCGGAGTTTATCATGTGACTTTTCTACAAATAAATCCCAATTATATATGGATCAAATCTAAGAACACATTTCGACTTCAGAATTTGCTAAAATATTCTATGAAAATTCATGCATTTATTTAAGATGTTTTTTTTTAATATAACACAATCGACACAATCTTAATTTAAATAGCCGGTTTTGACCAAAAAAAAATTAAATAGTCAGAGTAATTGCCAACTAATCCTCCAATTACCTCACTTCGAAACTGAATTTAGATTCCCGAAATATTATAATCGTTTAAAATACTTTCCTGAACTAATTCAAATCTCTAAATATGTTTCGTCATGCCACACATTTAATTTCGTTCTTTTTGTAGATGCATTATTGTGTGCTCTTCCACTTTTGTCATCCACCAAAAAACAAAAGAAAAGAAAAAGCATACGCTCTTTTGTTAATTCTTAGAAATTAAACTATACACGATACATAATCTGTAATTCCTTATTTATCTAACACCGGCTTCGCGAGGCAATCTCTCTGTCCTCCAATAGGATCCATCGGATTCGCACACGTGGCACCACCCTATTGCTCGCTCGCGGGTGTTGGGGGGGGAGAAGAAGTGGAGGAACATCCTTTTCCAATTTTTTTAACGTGTGATTGTCGCTGCCGATCTTTCTTCCCCTAAGTGGGCCCCACCTACCACTTTCTCCTGCTTGTGGTCAAGTTTTCCCACATCTGTCTCTCTCTCTATCTCTAATGTGTCCATCAATCTAGACGGATGTGACCCGGTTGTTCCCTTCTGTTTTTTTTTAATTGAAGTGTTAATTTCATGTGGAATGGTGCCTTTCCTCTTGGATTCCTGGGCTTTTGCTTGGACTCCACACAGGGTCGTTGTCTTCTTGCGCCGTTGATGGGGGCGCTAGTTCCATGACTAATATCATCACGAGCTCCACTAGAGTCAAGTAAAACTCCACCCACATTTTGCTATAAGTAGCGAAGGGAAGAGCAGGAAAAATGGAGCACACAATCAACTGCCAAAAGTGTGTGGTGATCCCATTTCTTACGCGTCCCTATCGAGACATCGAGGAAAATCGGGCGCCGTAAGTCGCGCAGCCTCCGTAGGATGCAGCGTGTGTGCGGAGGTCACCCCTTACCTCGGCACCGAGCGGAATCCAACGGTCGGGAAACTCGTACTGCCGCGTCTACATGCCGTGAGATCCGATGCTCGCTAGGCCTGTCCATGAATGGACCAACGCCATTTGCGTTTACGATGTTCTTAGTTTGAGGTCGGCATAGGATAGAGATCGTTCCGCCGATTACGGAATAGATCGATACGATTGATAATTACACCCGCAAGTGAACAGAAAACGAGTCACTTTTCGGCTCCAGTCATCTTGCATCCGACGAAGGGAATGACTGAGTATTAATATTCAATTAGAATCAATAATTATAATTTGGTACTTAAATAAATGGGACTCCGGCAGGGAAATGTCTGGAATTTATGGGGTGGACTCTTCATTTGGCTCTTCCTTATTTTCTGCGGCATGCAAAAATACAAGCACATAGCAATGAAAAGCAGTGTTGTCACCAGGGCTGGGTTTCGGACATATCGAAGTAACTTGGCCTCGGCGTGGAGACGAAGGTGACAAGAGCTTCGTGCGAGCTTTTTCTTGAGTTCGATTTTATTATAGCTATTCAACTTCAGCGTAATTTACCAAACTTTGGCGATTCAAGGTAAGATTTAACTACGTTTTCGTGACGATAAAAATACTTTTCGTTCATTCGTTTTTGTAATCGATATAAGCGATCATTTTTAAGAAAATATTTTCAAATCATTCATTTTTCGCGAAATAAACGAAGCCCTAGTGTCCTTTTTCCCGCAAATAAGTCATCGATGTGCTAGATGCTATTTTGTGAGGGATTAATTAGCTAAGAGAAGGAGAAGATATGGTCAAACTATACCGTGTTGGATTCAATTCAATTAGTTCTTTTCGAGTAGTTTCTATATAAAAATAAGCCTTTTTATTTATTTATAAAATTCCCAACTTGTACAAAGAGTCGATTTATCTGTTAAAATATATAATAAGTTTGAGTTGTTAGAGGATATCGCCTCTCCGTGCATTAAGTAAATCTTCGTCCATAGGATGGTGGAAGCGGTCCTCCCCCGGTATTATTTTGAGTGGAGAATATCGTGATTAAATAAAAGACATGAAAGCTGTAAGCTGCATGAAACGGGTTCCATTCTGAAAACAGATTGTTGGAGCTTTCTGTGAGCAGGACCGAGTCTGGTGTATTGGAGTTTAGTCTCGATGACGATTTATATCAAATTATTGGAATTTTTTTTTCTAATTTATCAAGAACCACTATATAATATTTGACATGGTGCACGCACGACATTTGCACAGTAACGTGGCCAGCCGATCACTATCTTTCCGTAGTCGGAATACAACACAAGCTCCTCGAGCAATCTCCTTGTTAGTCTACCCATTGGCATACAAACCAAAAAGGACAAAAAAAAAAAGATTAGGAAAAGAAATATACTCGATGATATATACTTAACATGCCGTTGTTTTATTTTATGAATAAAGGGATGGAGAAAGGAGGTCCGCCCTAGTAACTCCCTTTAATATTATCATAGTGCCACGTTCATAATATGAAAAAATGATCAAAAAAGTCATAAACCTATTGCACTATTGCCAATTCAGTCATAAACCTTTTAAGTTTGTCAATTGAGTCTTAAACCTTTTAAATTTATGCCAATTTAGGACTGAATTAGCAAGTTTAAGAGGTTTAGAACTAAATTGGCAAAAGTATAATAGGTTTAAGACTTTTTTTTGACAATTTTGCCCTCATAATATAATATTCGAGTTGACCCATAATTACTCTGCACCCCTTGTGACCCAGAAATTCGAGGTTCTTGAACCCGTTATTGCAACCCCACCTAAATGTTAATAGTCAAAAGTCTCTTCACATGATGCATGCCATATATACACAACACAACAGAAGTCGTTTCGAGGTTTGCTATGATGTGATTCGAACTCATGATCTCGTGACGAATATGTGACACTTTTACCACTAGCACTAGGCCAACTACCTTCGTGGTGTTATATCCAATTTATTTGAGAGAGTAAATAGTTATATTATACTCCTCAAATTAAGAGTGGAATAAGACCATTATGTAGATTAACGTTTATATTAACAGTGTGTACTCTATTTTTCCAGTATGGAAACTTCAACATCCCGATTGGCTCATGAGATTTAAGTCTTCCAATTATATATGCTCAAGATCTTTTGCAGGCCTCATTGCTATGTTCAAGGTCGAACCACTTAACTGGAAAAAGTAAAAAAAAAAAATAGTCATAAACCTATGACATTGGTATCAATTCAGTCCTAAACTTTTCAATTGGACCAATTTAGTCCTGAACATTTTGCATTTATGCTAATTGAGTCAATCCGGCCAATTTTGGCCGAAAGTCGCTAACATGGACATTGACTATCTTACGTGGCACGACAAGTGCTGACATGAACAAATTTTATAAGTTTTTATTATTGTTTCTTTTTATTTTTTATTTTTTCACTGCAGCTGGCAGAATAATAAAAAATTCAAAAATTTTAAAAAGAATATTAAAAATTTGTTCACGTTAGCGCCCGATTGTGCCACGTAAGACACCCTGTGTTTATGTCAGGTCTGGTCAAAATTGGCAAGATGGACTCAAATGGCATAAATGTAAAATGTTTATGACTAAATTGGCCCAATTGAAATGTTGATGATTGAATTGGTACGATGCAATAGGTTTAGGATTTTTTTTGTACTTTCCCCCCACTTAACCATATCTCTTGGGATACCTAACTTGCATAGGTTCTTAATTTCACACTCATCGATGGCAATCCATGAATAGTATTCGATCCGATCTAAAATATCATCAGTGGGACTTGACATAATCTCATCATGAATTTGTAGGTATCGGAGTTTGTCCATTTCGCAAGAATCCCACGATTCAAGCTTCATAAAACACCATCACTTTAGTTCAATGTTCTTAATTTAAGAGAATGTCACTTTCAAGTTTCAAACGTGCAAACGCACATGAACTGAAAAGGGATGCTCATCCCACTCACAATTTCAAAAGGCTCTCTAGAACTTCAACCCTCTCAAAGAAGCCAAAGCTGTAAAGCCAGTTGAGATTAGGTGCCCCATGAAATGGACAAAGGGATCTTAAATGACTTGTGGATGTCCCTCTCATCAATTCACTCACCCCCCACAGTCTCAAGAAAATCACCTGTCTCTGCCCACCATCTCAAGCAAAACCCCACATGCTTCCTTCACCAAAACAAGAGAAAAAGGTGCACATGTGGTTCACACATTCAGTCAATAAAGTCATCGCTTACTTTCTAAGAAAATGATAATTCACACCCAAAAAGAAACAAAGAAATAAAAATTAAAAAAAAAATGACCGGGCCAATTTAAACGTTGACTTATCATCATCATGGACAATTTGGAGCAACCCTCGGACACAAAATGATTGTTTATGATGATGGGCACGACACCTTTTATGTGCATATGAAAGTGGGAAAGCATTGGCTCTTGGTAAAGTTGACCGCGTTAGGTCCTTTGAATAAATTAAATAAATTAGGAGGAATTCAGGTTCAGCCAACAATACATGCTTTTGGAGCAAGAGAATATTATGTCCTTGTTGTGTATCATTATCCCTTCCCTCATCATCAAAGACTAGACTTTCAGGTGAAGTGACTTAACTAGTTGGTCCTAGAAAAGTAGAGGGATAGGGCAAAACCACACATGTGAAGGCACATTATGAGGTATGTGATGCTTGATGGGCATGAAATAAGACTTCGTATTAACATGAGCACGATGCATCATAACCCTTGATTTTAGTAGAGCTCTTACGAGGTTCGCATGATCTGGCGACTCCGATGTACTTGATTCACACACGCTCCGTACACTCATTTTTTTTTCCTTTTATAAATCATGACTCGTCCTAGAGAATGAGTGAGACAAACTCACGAGTTTGTGGGACAGAGGTGAAATGCATATGGAGGTTTACGGCACGCTAAAATAGGAGCTCTAGAAGGTAAGATATATACAAAATTTTCTATCGAATAAGGTGAAATTAAGAATGGTGAGTATGGAGTCTTCTTCTCTCCTCATGATAACTTCGCATTTCTTTGCTTCCCATGTTTTTCTCATCCTTTTTATACTTGCAAAAAGGAAAAGGAAAAAAGAAAAAAGAAAAAGAAAATGAAAATGAAAATGAGGGATGGTGAATGGACTCCACTTGGTCTTATCTACCAAAAGCAAAGCCAAGCATTTAATATTGGTATCTTAAGATCCCTATGTTACTTAATGTGTCAAGAGTCGCTTTACCTGAAAAGATTAGGTCTTTGGGTTTCCCCATCTCCGCGTATATTCCTAACCAAAGCGAAAAATAAAAAAAGAATATCCGAATTTAAAACTAAAAAATTGACCGAAGAAAAAGTTGGTCCTCCATCTCCCAAAGCCACACCCAAAACTTGGCTCGATTATTTTTTAGTGAAATTATAGAATTTGATCAATTGACCATCTTCTCTCGAGACTTCTCGCCAAGGGGCAGGAGTTGCTGGTTGCTCGGTAGAACACGGATTCATTGAGAGAGACTCGAGTTTGATATAATATGACTAATTCAAAATTTACACAACTTGATGAATTTAATCCAAACTTTTTATAAAGTCATACGGAATCAATTGGGTTTTGATAAAATGTATCGATATAAATATGATGACTCGACATGTTTTCAACTCTATAAGTTTGACATATAGAGTCCACCAGGTGGAGCAACTCAATAGCGGAGCCGCCTTGTATCAAGACTAAGTGGGGAAATTCCGATGTTGTCTATTAATGCCAACAAAACGATAATGATTGTGCTGAATTCGTTAAACACAATATTTGTCTTTGATGATATGGGGCGATAACACATTGGCAATAATAGAAAAACAAAATTGATTGAATGTCGATGTTTTTGTCACTTCTTATATGTTTTTATTTGACAGTGGTCCTTAGTTACACGTATGCAGATGTAATTTTGGTTACACTAAAGTAATAATTTTCATCATGTCTTTAATGATCCGATCCCACTAATAAAAAGTCCTCTGCATCGCTACAACTCAAGGACAGCCGAGTCGGTAGAATAGTTTGATATGCTTTTCAAAACATGTAAAATCTCATAGTTTAATTTCGACGTATTATTTATCTTTGAAGTTATGATCACAAGAATATATCGAATTCATTTGAATTTTTCAATTTTGCGCGCGATTATTGGACACCATAGCTTGAATCGGATTAGGGGGCGATGACTATGATCCAGAAGCAAAAAAAAATTGATCTAAATCTCTGGACCGCAACTGAAAGGATAGAAGAGAAAAGGAAAGAGCACTGAGGATTTCGCCTTTCTGACTGAACAACTTTGAAAAATAGGATCTATGGGAAATTTATCTAGACATTTAAAATAATAGTTATATTGCAGGAATAAATATTTTTTTTTATCTAATATTAGGATATAATAGACAGTGGAGTTCTCGTGTTTTAATACCACAAAGGCGAATAGTTGTGAAAGTAAAACTGCAATGTTCCTATAATTAGAAATATTTCAATAATTATCCAGCCCTATTTCTTTCATGGCGCGCTTGTTTATTATTTAGCTCAACAAAAAGTACTTTTCTCGCTTTGTTATTTTATTACTTAATTTTTAACAAATTAAAAAAAATCAATTGCGAATTTACTTGTCGACATTTATGTGTGGTGAAAATTGCTGAAGTTTTGAATTGAAAAAAAATCAAAATCTGCGACCGGAAAAAATGTTAAAAAGTAAAAAATAAAAGCCAATCAAACCCTCTCTTTAAGACAAATTGTCATAATTACATAGATTATGTGAGTGGTATTCACAAAAAAGTCACTTCCATGGATTGACTTTTATTCCTCATATTTTACTTAAAATCTTAGTTTTGTAGCTGAGGCAATTTAATTCTTTTTTAAATCTGAAATTTTCGAAAACGTTAAATTCGGAAAAAATCCCAAACTTTAGGTAAAGTCTCAAATCTGCCTCAAACTTTTCTTTGTCTTGAAAAAACCCCTTAACTTTAGGTTAAGTCCCAAATTTATCATGAACTTTTCTTTTGTCTTAGAAAAAATTTCAAACTTTAAGTCCAGTCCCAAATTTGCATCAAATTTTGTTTTGTCTAAAAAAATCACAAAATTTCAATCAATTCTCAAATTTACTCTCGCGATCCAATCCAAACTTGGCACAACACTTCCACATCAACAAAGTAATGGTTTTTTTAGACAAAGAAAAGTTCGAGGAAAATTTGGATTGAACCTAAAATTTGGGGTTCTTTTTGGACCAAATTTTTTTTATTTGTTATCGTCCATAACTTTCATATCTTAGAACGGTTTTAATTTGGAGAATTTCAACAATTTTTATTAAGGTGGATTTGTTATTGATGTGAATTTGTTATCGAAGTGATAATGCCACATCGATCCGTACTTATCGCCCTATTACTTTGCTGATGTTGATTTGTTATCAACGTGGAAATGAAACGTCAAGTTGGGATTGGATCATAAGGGTAAATTTGAAAATATATTGAAATTTGGTGGTTGTTTTAGACAAAATAAAATTCAAGATAGATTTGGGATTGGGCTTAAATTTTGTGGTTCGGGATAAATTCGAGAGTAGATCTAAAGTTTGGGATATTTTAGGGAATTTTGCCAAATTCGACGCGTGTATGTTCATGCAATTGTTTATCATGTCTTTCTAAAATTTGAATAATATCTTACATTTGGATGGGACATTTTCTTTCGTTTAAGTGTGGATAATGTGGAGATAAAAAAGAAATTGATTTATTTCTATTTTGCACGGGTCAACTCCCAGTCCCCCCCTGCATAAATTGGGCGTGGATTCTTCAGGGGATAACTACAAGCAAAACAAATTTATCCAAAAATCCAAAATCCCGAGAATCCCAAAATCCAACCTGTAAATACCCTGAATAAAAAAAGAAAAAAAGAAAATCAAACTCCATGTGGTCGTTTTTGACCCTACCCTCCGGTTAAATCTTTAACCACCTTCCTTTCCTTACTCCCTCCGTCCGTCATCATCAACGTTCATCTCTCTCTCTCTCTCTAACCTCTCTCTCCTCAACATATAACGGCATATTCTCTCTCTCTCTAGACCTTTTATCTCGGAGCACCAAAATCCATACCTGTTCCTCCTCGAAGATCTCTCACACAAACCACTCCCTACACAGACGCGCACTTCTCCCCCCCCCCCCCGAACCTTCAAGCGCCGCGTCGTAGTTTGGTCGGATTCCGGCTCTTCTCCCGATTCCCCGCGCTGCCATTATTCGCGGATGGTGGTGAAGATGATGCGGCGGTGGCGGCCGTGGCCGCCCCTGGCGGTGAGGAAATACGAGGTCCGGCTGGTGGTGGAGCGGCTCGAGGGCTGCGATCCGGCGCCGGAGGGCGGCGGGATGGCGGTGGAGGTCCGGTGGAAGGGGCCGAAGCTGGCCCTGATGATGATGCGCCGCAATGCCGTGAAGAGGAACTTCACGAGGGAGGAGCGCGTGGGCGAGGGCGGCGTCGTCCTCTGGGACGAGGAGTTCGAGAGCGTGTGCACTCTCTCGGCTTACAAGGAGAATGCGTTTCATCCCTGGGAGATCGCCTTCACCGTCTTCAACGTGAGTTGATTCTCCTCGTGTAGGTTTTTATGGCGTTTTCTTGTGACCTTAGGCTGATTTCGCTGCTAATTTGCGAGAATGGCTCGCTCACGCGTGGGTCATAGTGAAATTTGGGGGTTTTTTGCGCATGAACCTGCGTGGGAATGACTGGATGATTACCGTATCCGTCTGTGGTGTATAAAATTTGGGGAAATTTCTTGTTTGATGAGGTTTAGGTTGATTGATGGTTTCGTGGATTTGGTAATTTAAAAGCTTGTGACTTTGAAGATTATTGTTGTTGGTATTGCTAATTCCATGGAATTTGAAGCGTGAGATTCCAATTGAATGATATTGCCACTCCTAGAGGATTGGCTTGTTTGCAGGAATAGAAGCCTGGATTTGGTTTGCAAAATCTGTCTTTTTTCTTGGCGACGGTTTCTTCCCTCTTATTAGAGATAGGAAATTTTAATTGACTCTGTTGATTTCTCAACAAATTGAGGACGGATTTCACTCATGTTTTGACTTATCAGATGCACAATTCACCCAGTTTAGTGAACTTTTGTGATCATTCTCGGTCTTCTAGATTGGATTTTACCTGTTGCCATCAAGCTGTGTTTTTAAATCAGAATTATTTGTCTGGATGCATTTCTGGGCTTTAGCCACATCTTTTCCCGATCAAAATTAGTTAACAATGGTGAAGCTTTTTAAATTCATGTCTGATTGAGGCTGAGAAAACGCGACAGCGTCATAGCTGTGTTAACATTTAAGAGAACCCCACTGAGTATGGTTGAAAGACGCTTCATCTTTGTTTGCTGAGCAGGGCTTGAACCAAGGATTGAAGAACAAAGTTCCCATCGTTGGAGTGGCTTCGCTAAATCTTTCAGAATTCGCTTCTGCTGTGGAACAAAAGGAATTTGAACTGAGTATTCCTCTCTCACTCCCCGGTGTTTCCACAGATTCTCCGCCGCTGCTGTCTGTACGTAATCCATTTAGCTCTTTGCATCGATGTCCGATATCCGTTTATCTCCTCTTGAAAAATTATGCTTTATCTTCTTTTAGTTCCTCGATTATGAAAACTAATTCTCTCATCGACCATGCAGATATCTCTCAACTTAGTGGAGCTGAGAACCTCTCAAGAAGCTGCAAATCCGATTGAGAGATCGCTGGTGCCTAGTCAATCCCCTCAGCAGTGTGGGGAACCTGTTTCAACAGAAAAGGATGAACTTTCTGCCCTCAAAGCGGGTCTTAAGAAGGTGAAGTTATTTACTGATTACATGTCTGCCAGGAGAGCCAAAAAGGCTTGCCTTGATGAAGAGGGCAGCGAGGGAAAGTGTTCTGCCAAGAGTGAGGATGGAGAGTACACTTATCCACTTGATTCTGACTCCCCTGATGATTCTGAGGAAGAGGAGTCGGATGAAGGCAAGGGAAACTCCAACATCAGAAAGTCATTTAGTTATGGAACACTGGCCTATGCAAATTGTGCGGGAGGCTCGTTTTATTCCAATGCAAGAATTTCTGGTGAAATTGAGGATTGGATCTACTATAGTCATCGAAAATCTGATGTGGTTTGTTCAAATGTTGAGGATCCATTTGCTTCAGTCTCTGAACAATCGCAGCCACAAGCTTCAAAGCGACGGATACTGTCCTGGCGGAAGAGGAAGCTGAGCTTCAGGTCTCCCAAAGCAAAGGGGGAGCCCTTGTTGAAGAAGGCATATGCAGAGGAAGGTGGGGATGACATTGATTATGATCGTCGCCAGCTTAGCTCAGATGAATCTCTCTCTCTAGGGGTAAGAATTTGCTTCTGAAAGTTTGAGGATATCTTTTCTGCCTTCATTTGAGATTTTTGCCAAATGAATCGCTGGTCAAGCATCTTTTCGAAATTTCATTGGCGTACTGAAAAGATTATTCAGTAGTTAAACTTTTTTAATGCTGTCCTTTTTAACAGAAGGAACTAGGTTATATATTTCGTTGAACTAATTGTGAACTTTTCTTACAGTGGAGTAGGACTGAAGAAGATTCTTCTGCAAATCGGTCATCCGTGTCTGAATTTGGAGATGATTTTTTTGCCGTTGGCAGTTGGGAGAGAAATGAGGTTATAAGCCGTGATGGACTCATGAAGCTTCAAACACAAGTCTTCTTTGCTTCGATTGACCAGCGAAGCGAGCGTGCCGCCGGTGAAAGTGCATGCACCGCCCTTGTTGCTGTAATTGCTGATTGGTTCCAAGCAAATCATGACTTAATGCCAATTAAGTCACAGTTTGACAGTCTTATCAGAGATGGATCATTAGAGTGGAGGAATCTGTGCAATAATGAAGCATATAGGGAACGATTTCCTGACAAGCACTTTGATCTTGAGACAGTTCTGCAAGCCAAGATCCGTCCTCTTTCTGTTGTTCCTGAGAAGTCGTTTATCGGGTTTTTCCATCCGGAGGGCATGGATGAAGGAAAGTTTGACTTTCTACATGGTGCTATGTCCTTTGATAACATTTGGGATGAGGTTAGTCGTGCTGGATCAGATAGTTCTAGTAATGGTGAACCCCATCTTTATATTGTGAGCTGGAACGACCACTTCTTCATCCTCAAGGTCGAACCGGAAGCTTACTATATAATCGACACGCTTGGTGAGAGGCTGTATGAGGGTTGTAGTCAGGCCTACATCTTGAAATTTGACCGCAGTACAACTATTCACAAGCTGCCGAACACGGTGCAACCACCCGAGGACAAAACCGCCACTGATCAGAACAATCAGCAAAATGACCAGGTCAATCCCAAGGAGGAGGGTCCTGTAGCAGAAGGGGCCGTGGTTTTCAAGCCTGAAGAGCAGAGCAATACTAACGAGGCAGAGGAAATCGTCTGTCAGGGTAAGGAGTCATGTAAAGAGTATATCAAGAGCTTCTTGGCTGCGATTCCTCTAAGGGAGTTGCAAGCAGATATAAAGAAAGGCCTAATTGCATCAACGCCTCTTCACCACCGATTACAGATCGAATTCCATTACACTCGGTTTTTGCCACCACTGACTGTGACTACATCGTCCGCTGAGGTCACAGCATCTGTGCCGCAAGCTATGGATGGTGCAACTGCAGAACCAGCCTGCCTTGGTGCTTCCTGTGAATAGTCGAAGGGATAATTACTGACATGTATTAAGTTGTTGAGGGTGTTGCATGATTAACCACGTGGATCTAATTTGAGCTCGTGCTTGGTGTATAGAGGATGTGTCTGTTTTAACTCTTGCCCAGAAATGAAAAGTTTAAGATTTCCAATGTCTGAAACCATCTGCTTGCTTTTTTTGTGGGTTTTCAATTTCGTTCTAGACCGACCAATTTCTTCGGAGTATCTCATTCGGCGCAATCCGCTTTTTAAAATCCGACTTCTTTGGGAGCAGTTCTCTTGTTAGACTTCTTCCCAATGCCTTTTAGCTTAAAGACATTGGTTATTCCCAAAATGTCCAATCATCGTACACATTCCATTTTTTTTTTTCAATTTGACGTGCTCCTCACAATGAGGTGGCCTTCACCAGAACACTTGGTATCATTGAGACCACCAATGCTCAAGATTTTGGTCTGGAGTTAGATATTCGTTTCCTAATTTGCTGTTCTATTGCAAGCTGTAAGGGATCAAGACCTCTTCCCTATGTTTGGTCTATGAGGGCAATGTGAAGATTCTTTCCTATGTGGCCCTTGTTTTGAAGATATTTCACCGCCTACTTTACAACCGAATATATTTGCTTATTATAACAAATAAATGATTAATCAAAATTCGTTCAAATAATTTATCTATAAGAGGGTTGTCTTTTGGCCCTAGGCGACTCCAAGTACATGAATGCACGTTTTCAGGATATACCGTTTCAGATGCCATCCTTTGAGTGTTCTCTTTGATTTATTCAAGTTGAATGGTCTCTATGCAATAGTTGCTGTCTTGATGTTGAGGCAACTATAATCTCTTGAGCGACTGTTGCAATAGTTGCTGTCTTGATTTATTCTTCCCTCCATGTCTGCTTCTTATGAGCTTCTGATTTAGAAGTATCTGAACTGAAGTATATTGTCCATATGCTGTTCTTAGCAGGCCAGTTCAGTTACCTTCCGTTTTGTCATAGATTTAGCAGCTGCTTTAACAGATATAAAGACTCTGGATCATGCTTAACATGCAACCCATTTTTTCTTTTCAATTTTACTTAGCAAAGGTTGATGAAGTTCACTTATATAAATCCAGGCCCACAAAAAGATGATTTCCATGGTACACGTGCCTGCGCGCGCGCGCTCGCTCTTGGTGTTTCTACAACTCAGTAATAAATGATCAAGAACTTTCTCTCTAATTTCTCACCAATATATGCTCATCGCCATTCTGAAACATAATGTTCCGAAACGCAGACATGCGCAGTCTCAATCGTTGATCTTGGCAGTTCCGAGGGGAACATACAGTTTTGTGTCTGCACCGCAAATTTGAGTCGATCATTGCCCATCGGGATGCAGAAGAGAGAATGAACAGTATCTGAAAAGAAAAGGAAAAGGATGAGAAAAGTTCTGAGCCCATGCATAAAGAACCTAACGTGGTGGCATGATTAGCAGAGAGGTCCACCACTTCCATGGGAAGTAAGCTGGCAAAGGAACAGGATTGGAAGAAGTAGAACCCACCTTCACTTTGTGGAGTTTTGGTTAGGAACTAAGGGCCTGCTTTCTCCTTTGCGTATGGACTTGGACTGTCTGAAAGCTTTGACCAAACCCCAAGTCGTAAAAGGCAAAATCAGTTTAGACATCGACACTTTCATAACCACTCCTAGCTGATTGATGTAAGCTTTAACATAGATGTGCCTTTCACTCATGTAAATTGCATATCTATGCAAGGAAAGCAAATATTATTACCGGGGTCACAAAAACAGGATTTCTTGTCTTTTTTAAGTATGGTGAGATCAGACATCTAATCACACAAAAGAACAGAAAGCGGTATCAACATTTTCACCGAAATTTTCTTGTGTTCTTTAGTATGAACATAACATAGGATCTTCTGACCTACAAAACCAAAGGACTGCTCTCATACTGTAAAATGTACTCATTCATGATATACATTCATCCTTTTATCATGTAAATGTTGTTAAAGTCGGCATTTTATAGTATGTAACTACTTAACGGAAGAGAAATAATAAATCCAATGATCTCGAGAGAGATCGGTGGCCTGTGTCCTCGCTCGCAGCATCATAAAAGAACCGCTGTGGCTTGGCCTTGATGTCATTTACTAGCGGTGGGGTTCTTAGTTGTCATTCTCCAAATTCAAGATCCGACTCCCAGTCGCTGTTAAAAAGTTCCCATAAATAGTGTCCCTCCCCATGACTATAACCTTCCATGTCCATGCTGTTTCCCTAAATGCAATACAGTTTGGTTGGACACTGTTCAGTGTTTTCTTCTGAGGTTAGAAACTTTTGGTCTCCTGGCAAGCTAAGCTATCATTTGCTCTCCTTATTAAGTAAAGCCAAAGCAGAACAAATATAAGAGAACGTAATAATGGCCACATGTGTTCATCATGAAAAAATGTGGAAAAAGGCATATGTCAAACCCTTTATCCTAAAGCTGCTGGGTGTGGATATGATCAACAACACCCCCATTTCATGCCAAACAGCGAAAGTCAAGTTTACCACAGACTAGATGAATGAAAACTCCTATCCCACATTGCTTACCAAATTTTAATTAAACTTCACAAATTTCAAGATTTGCGCAAGAGGATAGATACATCAGTTTTGGTTCTTTTCTGTGTCATTAGCATGAATTGCAAGATTTCTTCATCCTTCTGATGCCAAGACCAGTGGTGCTTAATGCAGATGAATTCATGAAACACACTCCTTTTTCTCCCAAATGGAGGGATATTTGCCTACATTACAAACGCTCGGTCCCTAACCAGTTCATCTAATTTGTTGTGCATCAATGGCAATCATCCCTTCTCTGGGCCTTGATCGCATACAGGGATAAAGGGACTCAAAGTTCGGCCAGAACCACCTACGAAACATAGTTCACACAATAGCGCTGAATTATACATCAATTTAAGTTGATGTAAGCAGTTAATTCTAGGTAATATACATCATCAGGAAGATCACGACTGCAGACCATCCGCATAAGATTTCTCAGCAACATGCGGGGCACATAATCAGGCCATTTTCGTTGCACTCAGGGCACTGAATCCACGGTTCCTCCTCCCTGTCCCTAACCACCCTGCAGCATCCGTGGCAAGCCAAACATATCACGAATCTTACATTGGCACATTGAACGCATGTGCCCTTTGAGAGGTCAAGTGGAATCCCTTCCAAAAGCTTCCTCAAGCTCCCTTGCTCATGCAGTGTGATGACTTCGTTGGCTCCTCCAATGTACCTTCCTCTTATGAACAGCTTTGGAGGGATCACACCCTGGCCGAGGATCTTCCGCAGCCCCTCTCGGTATTGCAGGTGCAACGACACATCCCTCTCATGAAAGTTGATTTTAAAACTCCTCAGTAAGAACCGGACAGCATTGCAGTCCTCGAATGTCTTCCTTATTCCCGTCAAGCTCGTCGTGTAGAAAATGACCGAATCTCTTCCTCCTGGCGGGCACTTCTCCTGAAAGTCCGAGAGAGACGGGTGATAGTGCTCCTTGTAGTCCCTAGAATCCTCTACCCCGACCTGGTCTTTTGCTATTCCCAGGAAGGAATCGGCCTGAAGACTACAGGTTTCATAATCGGTTGCAACATCTAGTGCAGAAAATGGGAATTCTCTGTCGCCTTCTGCATCTGAGAAGATCTCCTCCTCCAAGTCATCCGTGGCGGGTGTTGTTGCTGCTGATCCTAGGCAGGATGAGACCTCCTCTTGGCCACTCTTGAGATCTGCAATGCCATTCTGCAGGACAGGCTGGTCTCCTTCATTGTGAATTGGTGGCGGGTAGCGACCATTCTGGTCAGACAGTTTCCCGCCATGGTTTAGCTGAGCGACTAACCCACGCTTAAGGGTGCTTATCGTCGAAATGAACTTCAGCTTCTTCAAGAACCTTCCCTTCATTCCTGTCATGCCTTGAGCGAACTGAAATGCAATAGATATGCTCAGGAGCAAGGCAAATGAATTGTCACTAACAGCGACTGCTAGGAAAATGAAGGAACATTAGGTCCATGAGTTCTCTACTGGCCAATTTGAGTGGAAAGTGAAAACTCAAGAAAAGGGTCAATCAGTTTTGCTTTTCAAAAGTTGTGTGCATGATCACGCCGGTTAGTCTGTAGCTTGAGACTGGCCCTCGAACCACACCTTCATTTTCTCTCACAGTCCCACATTGACCCTCTACCAACCAAGTTAGGGCCAATCATGATGATCTTTTGCTTTGCTTCGGTGAGTGTGACCCTTCTTCAAAGGGTAAAATGCTACTGTAGCCATGTTCTGTGCCATTGTGTGCTTTAACTGCTCTCTAATTTTGCTTCTAAAGCAAAAAGCTTCTGGTGTGATTTAATAGATAATGTCATGCAAGGCAGACATGGTTGTGCCCACAGACATGATTCACTTTGCTCTGCTGGTGCAAAGTTGCTTTTCGAGTCCATCTTTTCACCAATTTGGAACCTTCCCTACAGCAAGTTTATTGTATGTTTTGCATCGAGACCGTACAAAATAAAAATTCCCATTTGAAATCCTTCGTTCCGCAAATCAATTCACCGAAAAGTAATCTGGCTGCTTGTGCTTTGTTTCGTCGGTGTCGTCTCGAAACAAGGCTATGCAGTAGTTTGCCAAATCCATATCGGAGTTGAGGAAATATTTGTGTCGAATTTTCAATTTTGTCACATCTCCTTAGCGCGAACACGAAGTACTACCCAAACAAGTTACAGGACATAGACGCAAAAGGATGAAAGAAAGAAACACCTCAATTTGTAGCGAAGCGACAAATCTGTGCTTACGTTTTTAGTATTACGGCCGAAAGTATCTTGGCCGAGGACAAGCCCATGTGGCGCCTGATGAGGCAGAACACTTGGCCAGCCTTCTCTAGATAGATGTTCCAAAGACAGTCACGTCCTCCTAATCAACTGTACCACACCCATTTTAGCTCAGGCGTCTAGTTTCTCGATCGAGACATACAGATCACTACAGCATGACAACCGATTTTGACTTGCCATGGACATCATTAGGAAACAAGCATCAGCTCTCCATTACTTTGTGCACGGAAGGCCAACGCTGCCGTCAGACCTCTAAGATGACCATCTTGTTGTCCCTAGAATCCTAACACAAACATCTTGACACCACTCCCATGAACTAATTTTTTCAACCTATCTGTATCTCTCCCATTTCCACTTCAATGCCACAAAAGCCCCACTTTTCCGTCCACATGAGTATGGGAGTAATCGGATCGTGACACTAGAAGACTTCTAGTACGTTTATAACACGATCCTAGCAAAATTTTAAGAACGACACCAGACGAAAGAACAGAATTCATCAACACTACAGCTCCATGTTTTGCACTGTACAAGCCCATATCGACAGAACTAAATTGGTAAAATAAGCCACCCTACATACAGTGCAGTTCGATTATGTTCCTGTCACAAGTGAAGGACCGAACGAAAATGGCTTATGCGCCCATTTGCTAGCCCTAAAGGAACTCACTGGCACTCAGAACTGGCTGTAGCTCGCGTAAGTACTAGACAATGGACTCCATTTTCATTCACGTGCCTTATGGCTCAGAGCTCACCCTGTACTTGCTTGTTTCAGGTTCCGGCGATGACAAAAATGGGTTTTTCCTTTTCAGCCTGGATATAGCTCATGCAAGTCTCTCAAGCGGTCACTTCATGCATGAAACACACAGTGGGTCGAGACGTTTCAGGGGAATTTTAACACTGGCGACGCTGTCTTACATGCATGACAAGTCTAAGTGATAATTCAGAATCCCCGTGACATAAAAGAGTTACCAGACGCACGTCGAAGTATTCAGCACCGAAGTAGGTTAGGAAGAACAAACTCTTAAAGAAACTCTCGTTTGTACACTATTACAGTAACACTCATAAGGAGACTTTAACCACTTTCCAGAGCTTCTAGCTTTCGGCTACAGATGAAACAAACCCGATGGTGAAATCAAAGGCAATGCAGGTCAGCTCTTGCTGATTCGCATCATACATCTTCATCTTGAGGGAATAAGAACCCTGCGTATTCAAGCACTTATCAGCAACACTGAGATACACCAAAACTGATAAAGAAATCCAATTTCATGGTTGAGAAATAAAGGATATATTGAACAGCTGTCTCGATATATGATTATAAAATTGGCAGTAAGTCCAGGTCCAATTGTAGGGAAAATGAAAACCAAGATTTGCTAGCTGCCAAACCCAGGTAGGGAGGGTGCTTCCAGTCCTTGAAAGGGGCATAAGTAAAGTGAAAGGGAAAGTGAATGTAAAAAGATAAAGTTGGGCCTTAGCCATGATGGGCATTTACCGGTGACCCCACCCCAGCTATGTAATATTGTTCTCTAATATATCAGCATTCGCATTCAACAATATGGATCGATGAAGAAGAAATAAATAATTAATACCATCAGCTGCAATGTAAAGTTCTCTGATAAAGTAAATATCTTAACCACAAGATGGATCGCAATGCACATTGCGTACTCTGTTACTTCATCAGAAGAGAAGACCACACAGTATGACTTTCGTAGTGAAGGCTAAATGTGTGAAAAAGTCTAACCATATTAAAAAACAAAACTCGAACAAACTAAACAAATCATAAGTAGCATTTCTTCAATTAGACGACTTTTCTTTTCTTGGAATTTCACAAATCAAAGGATTGTTATTGTGATATATTTTATCCAATTAAAGTGAATCTTCCCTCAATTTTTCAACTGATGGAAGCTGGAAAAACAAACATTGGCTTCTTTCACTTCCTGATGATATAAAAACTTCAATAGCATTGAATTTGCAGAATTGGAACCGACACATAATCATTGAGAAAATGACTTACAGGCGGGGTAAATCCAGGCAAAATTTGTGAGTGAGCCACAACAAAATCTCCCTCTGTTACAGGGCAAGATGTCTCTGCACAAAGGTCATGGGTCTCGCTGTGAATGTGCCATCCAAAGTATGAGACATCGATCACCAATTTCCCTCCGCTGATTGCTTCGTCTACATAAACGAAAATCAGGAGGTAGTTCATATATCAGTTCAAGGAAAGAGGAAGAGGACACAAGCATGTTTAAGCAATCGCCATTCCATATACATCCATCTGATACTTCTGCTCAGATGACCTAACCACAGGGAAAAAGGATAGTGACCAGATTTTGCCAAATGAGCAGCTTAACCAATGCAAGCCAAGCAGAAGCAAGAATGCCCTCTTTCATCAAGATATTTTTCCAAACACATGCATACTAGAGATGTAGTAAAATAGAATTTCGAGTTCTTAGTTGTTGTGAGAGTGTCTTCTTCGACTATGCTGAAACAACTAAAATTAAAAGAGTTCTCAGTCTCTTTGGATGAAACCTTGTTAATCAGAATAATTTGCTCCCCAAGCTTCGCTATTCTGTATGGATAGCAAAAGCCACCCTTGACAAATGAATTCCAAACCAGATGTGGCAAATGAAGGAGACAACCATGATCACCAGCTAATATGGTCCACAGGATATTCAGATTTTAAACCAGCTGAGATCCAGTAAACAGACACGCCGACAAAAGAATCACCAGACATCTAGATCCCAGAATTTCTATACCTCCAAACCATGCTCAACAAGACTTGAAGAGAGCTATTCAGATAACCAATAAAATCCAAGAGCCCAGACCATCAGACATCAATCCTCACAAGCACGGGAGATACCAAACATAGGAGCGGAATCGAACGGTGCATGTCATCAAAAGTAATAACCAAAGCCAACTTAATAAAACCCATATCAGACAATTCGCAGGGCGACACCAGAGGTCGAAGACAACTGAAACAGTACCCGTGGTCGCAGCGATGCTGAAGGTGGCCGGCTGGCCTCTCGCCACAGGAGAGGGCGATATCTCCACTCCAGAGACCTTAACAGCGTACTCCGTCCCCTTATCTGTTTCTCAGAACAAAATCCACACATCACATCAGCTCCAAAATCTCATTCTGAACATACAACAAATACCGTCAATACGCAAGCGATCGCGATCACGATCAGCGACGGTTTCCGGTACAAAGCGAAAAAGCAAACAACTTTTAATTCCTCGACCCCTCGGGAGGTGAAGAACCCCTAATTCATCTCAGATACCCATCGAACAACACGCTCGATTGAGTTGGACTAACTGGACTCCAGCACGAAGAAAATTTGGAGAATCAAAGCAAGAAGCGATCAAAAGAAGGTACTGAACCGCAGTAATTGACGTCGGTGGCTCGATTGAAAGGCAGAAGCAGGCAAAGCGCCAAGACCGCGAGCTTCAGCTGCACCATCTCCATCGCCGGCAAGCAGAGATCAAAGGGCGGTATCGCAAGGCTGCTGGGAATCAAATTCGGAAGACGAGAGGGGCGCAAAAGAGGAGAAAGAGACGATTTTTCTTCTGGGTTTTTGCCCCCTTTGGGAGTGTTCGCTTCTCGTTTGGGTGTCTCCACTTGGGATTTGGTGTCAGCGGATGGGAAGCCACGGAACGTTAGGTGGACACTGTCTTCAACAATCAGCAGCGCACAGAGTCAAAAGACGGTGTTGATTCCTCGACTCTCTTCGCAAGCGAAGCGAAAACCACACGTTAGCCGTCAACGGGTAAGTCGAGATGTGTCGAGCAGATCGAACGGTAGCCGTGAACTGGTCGGTTGATCCTTAGTCAAACCATCCTTGGTGTCGGAATCACGCACGTTGAATTTTTGTCTCCAAGACTAACCTTTTATCCCTACCGATATCCATGCAATATGTAATAAGCAATAACAATTCGCTTTTAAGTAAATTGCAGTTAGGAGCGACACGTTGAATTTTCAAATGAGTAAAAAAGACTTCTTCCTTTCGTCCACAAAAAAAAAAAAGACTTCTTTCTTATTCTACAACTAGATTTTCTTACATTCTCCAGAAATGCGCTTTCGTTAAGCATTTCTTTTCCAAGTTAGCTCGATCTCAATTCAGAATCGCTCGAGAAGGCTCATTTTGCTTAGGAATGATGATGATGAAGACGGTTTGGTGATGATGGTAAATGCATCATATGTGACGAAAACAAGAGGAGCAATGGCATTTTGCAATTTAACTTAAGATGATATGAAGAGCCCATTTTAATTCCCTTGACCCTTTTTAATTTTCTTTCCATCTCCTTTTGAGTTAAGCATAACATCATTAGGGTTAGCTTTGTCTATCCGCATCTGACCATCCTTTCTCTCATTATTGGGAGCATAACAACCGGTGCCTAAAAGCTTTTGGCAAAATGTTCTATTGAATTACATAAAGGAAAGATGAAAAGATTATAGTACTTATATATATGATGTAATATATATATATATATGAACCTACGGTCGGTGCTCCTCCAATATTGCAATTATGTTAATTTGCGTGTGTTATATCGATTAGCTTTTAATATTAATTCTTTTTATTGATCATCATCTTTGCTGTAATCCTTCATAAGATACAAATTGTACCAAATTTCGAGAAGAAGTCATTTGCAGCTGTACCCACCACACAACAAGAACGATCGCCACCGAAAGCTAATCTATCTCGATAGTCTTTCTTTCCATTTTTTTTATCACATAATTGCATCATCAACAATTGCCCCTAAAACCAGTGAATACATCAAGAAAGCATCTTTGAAGCACGACTTCTTGTTCTTACCAATCCCTAGCAGCGATAGACGCTTCTTCAATACGGCATTGTCGCATACGCTGTCGACCGTCAATCATGCAATAACACTAATAGGTAAAACATTTAACCTATTGAGAAATTTAAAGGCTTAATACCCTAAAAAAAAACCCCAACTTTTATGGAGAAAAGTGTTCAAAAAGTCTTAAACCTATTGCATTTGTGCCAATTCAGTCATAAACCTTTTTATTGGTGCCACTTTAGTCCTAAACATTTTGTATTTGTGTCAATTGAGTCTTTTCGGCTAATTTTGGCCAGAAATTAATGTCGTGGACGCGATGCTAACGTAGACATTTTTAAATATTTTTTTTATTTTTTTCATTTTCAATTTTCTTTTCTTTGCTGTTTTCTTAAGGGGGCCGGCGAGAGGTGAGGGCGTCACGGCCCTCGCGGGGTTTGGGCGAGGGCGCAACGCCCTCACCTAGGGCCAGCAAGGGCCGCAACACCCTTGCCCAGCTTAGATTTGGTGAGTGCGTTGCGGCCCTCGCTAGATCTGGGCAAGGGCTGTGACGCCCTTGCCTAGGGCCGGCGACCCTCGCCGGCCCCCTTAAGAAAAAGAGCAAAGAAAAAGAAAAAACTAAAAATTATTAAATAAAAAAATTATTAAAAATGTCCACATTAGCATTGGCGAACGACTAGCGTCCACGTCATTAATTTTTGGTCAAAATTAGCCGGAAGGACTCAATTAGCACAAATACAAAAGGTTTAGGACTAAATTGGTACCAATAAAAAGGTATATGACCAAATTGATACCAATGCAATAGGTTTAAGACTTTTTTGACACTTATCCCCAACTTTATGTCTAGTTTCAATTTTGCCTTAAACTTTTTTTGTTCCATAAAAAAACCCCAACTTTAGGTCTAGTCCCAATTCTACTATGAACTTTTTATTTTGTCTCATAAAAAATCACAAACTTTTATTTGAGTCTCAAATCTGCCCTCGTTAATCCTCTGTCCAAAATTTCTTTTGATAGTCGAGAGATGGAAAACTCTCGAGCGCAACCTGTTTGAGCATCTCGAGCCGAGTGTTTCAAGCGTGAGAGATGGAAGACTCTCGAGTGCGAGAGATTGAAGACTGAGTGCAAAATAAAAAAATCCTTGAGCAAGATGGAAGAAAGACTCTCTCAAGAGTAAGAGTAATTGATAAAAGCGAATCCTAATTACTCTAATTTTTACCCATATTTCATATCTAATAAGTTGTCGTTTGGGTTGATGACATGGAAATTCATCTCCAAAAAATGTCTTCTTGAAAATGAATTTTGGGAAAAAAAATTAGAACAATGACGTGGAAATGCCATATCACTAAGGGTGATTTTGCATAGAGGGCTAACAAAGGCAAATATTGGACTCAACTAAAAGTTGATGACTTTTTATGAGACCAAAAAAAAGCTTATGATAGAATTTGAACTAGACCTAAAGTTTGTGATTTTTTATTAGACAAAAAAAAGTTAAGAAGAAAATTGGCATTGGACAAAAAGTCAGTGGTTTCTATGAGACGAAAAAAAGTTTATGATAGAATCGAGACTAAAGCTAAAGTTGAAGATTTTTTTAGGATATTAGGCCCAAATCTAAGCCGGCGTTATGGTAACTTTGTTGTACCTTAGAAAACTACCAATAATTAGTTGTTGCGCACCAACACCAATATAACTCCTTCACAAAGCACGAAAAGACTCATCCGTTTGATCCACAGGAATACAGTGATCCAGGCTTGAGGAGCTCAAATGATTAGCGGGCTTGGACATGATTTTCAGATTAGACCAATGGGCCAGCTTGCCTAATTGGGCTAGAAAATTCATAGGCCCGGCCTGAGCCCACGTGATGCGCATTCCATTGACACGACAAAAGTCAGTCATCCGGAACCGTACGCTGACCAAACAAACAAGTAATAAAAATAAGAGATAAGTAAACTAAGGGCGCGCATGACAAAATTTCTGTTTCAGAAGTCAATTTCTGTTTCAGAAATCAATTTCTAAGAAAAAGAAATGTGTTCGATAACGACACAAAATTCTATTTCAGAAATAGAAATTCGTTTGATAACAACATAAAATTTCTATTTCTCCGGCGTCCGGCGCCCCGCGTCCGGCGCCCCGCGGCTGGCGTCTGGCGCCCCGCGTCCGGCGGTCGACGGCCATCGACGAGTAGCAAGTGGCGGTGGGCGACGATGGGTGGTGAGGGCGTTCGGCGGCCAGCGTCTGGCGTCCAGCGTCCGACGGTCGACGGCCACCGGCGGGTAGCAAGTGGCGGTGGGCGACGATGGGTGGTGAGGGCGTCCGGTGGCCGACGTCCAGCGTCCGCGCATCCAGCGTTCGGCGTCCGGCGGTCGACGGCCACCGGCGAGTAGCAAGTGGCGGTGGGCGACGATGGGTGGTGAGGGCGGCCGGCGTATGGCGTCCACGCGTCCAGCGTCCGGCGGTCGACAGCCACCGGCGGGTAGCAAGTGGCGGTGGGCGACGATGGGTGGTGAGGGCGTCCGGCGGTTGACGGCCACCAGCGGGTAGGTGGGTGGCGATGGGTGGTGAGGGCGGTCGGCGGGCAAGCGGCGAATGGCCGGTGGCGACAAGTTGTAAAGAGAGAGAGGAGAGAGAAATTTTCTGATTTCTGTTTCAGAAATCAAGAAGCTGAAAATTTTAACTTCTGATTTCTGTTTCAGAATGATTTCTGAAATAAAAAGTTGTTTCAGAAATAGAAAAATGAAGTTGCGTTATCAAACGAATTTCTGTTCCAAACCTGTTCCAGAATAATTTCTGGAACATAAATTAAGAAATTGAAGTGTTGTCATGTGCACCCTAAAAAACCTAAAATTTATCGCAAAACTCTTATTGGAACTTCAAATTTTAAAAAAATGCAATAAATTTCCAAAGATTATAAGGAGGAGGCTAAATATTATAAGGAGGAGGTGGCGGCGGTGACCACTGATAAGGGCTTGTGGCTCTTTTTATAGGCTTGTACTTTTTTTATTATATAAAAATAATCCTTTTTATTTTCTTAAATTTTTATAAGTATGATTCAAATAAGAAATAATAAAAATGCCATATATGAGTATTAGCAATATTATGATATTTGTTTGATTCTCCATATCTCGGAATTATGCATATATATCTTTTAATTGTGCATATCCCTGATTGATTATATTTTGTATTATGTTTATCTTACTATCTTCAATAGCCATCCAATAAAGCCTATAAATAGGCTAATGCATTATTTATCAATAGATCAAGATATACACAAATTCCCTAATTTCTCTCTCCTGCACATTATTTTAACGGTTAGTATTTACTGTTAGCCACATTGTTGGAGTAAATAGAAAAACCTAATAAGACCAATTTGATGAGTTTTAAGATTTGATTTCGCTTTTGAAAATTTTAGGACTTAATTATACTTTCGTGATAAAATTTTAAGACTTTTAGTGCACTCGTACTTGAGTGAACTAAAAGTATTTAGCTTCACACCTAAAAATACTAAGTTAAGAACAATAAAGTGGAAGAGAGGGTTGTGGAATTTTTAGTATATTTCGATGTGTATTGAAGAAGAATACATGAGATATTTACGGGCTTCATAGATAATTATTTAAGGTAACATATCAATCAAGACATATACAATCAAATGGAGATATTCGAGCGATCTTAAAAGATTCGGATAATCAATAGAATTATCAAAATATCTCTAACAAAGAAAACTATTCTAGTAAATCCCTAATATTTTTTAACAGCAAAAGCACTTGCATTTATACATTATGTGTGTATTGCAAAGGATTTACAATTAATTAAACCCCACACAACTTGGCAGTTCGTACCTCTCTTGGTTATCATGGAGAGTTTCCGGTGGGCATCCAAGGGAGGGCTTATACACACGCTTTCTTGTTCATCCCATACACAATCACCATTTGAGTCGTGCCGGGTATTCAAAAGATTTACAAAATCAATGTCCGACTTTTCAAATAAGCGGGTCATGTTCAAAACTCGATGGGAGTCCGTCGGGTTCCTAACCCGGCCTTGCTATACCGAATATCATACAAATCACTTTCGATTTAGCATCTAATTCTCTTTCCCCAAGAGGGAGATTAAGGAAGAGGGACCTTATCTCTAATCACGCGAAGCAGGCGTAGACACCAAAAGGAACAGCGAACCCCGTTGACCGCCACCCCCGGTTCTTACATAACATCTTTCAAACATCGAACTCGAAAAGATAAAGAAAGAAAGAAGAAGAAAAGCGTGTATTGCATTCACATGCATCGCCTCACATCACCTTTACTTTTCCCCAGATGCACAACTCCCCCATCCGCCTCATGTCACCGTTGACTTTTTTTTTTCCCTTGTCTCATGAAACACGATTGAATATTTATATTACAACCCCTCAGATCAAATGACAGCCTTCAACACTCGGATCCGATCGGCTTCCCCCATCGCCGCCATGGCTGAACCGAACCCCCTCGATCTGCTCCTCCTCCCTCCGCCTTCTTAGCCCCCGCAAGAGACGCGCACGGGGCGATGAGCAACTCCACCGGCTCGCCTGGCGGCTTCCTAGGAGCCGACAACCTTGGTGGCTTCGGTTACGGTGTCGGCGTCTCCGTCGGCATCCTCCTCCTCATCACCACCATCACCCTGGCCTCCTATTACTGCACCCGGACCGCCGACCCGGCGCCCCAGCAGCGCAACATAATAAACGTCCACCGCCTGCAGAGGCTGCAAGATGGGGCGGCAGCGGCGGCTGTGGATGCGGTGATTGTTGACGTGGGCCTCGACGAGGCCACCATAAAGAGCTACCCGAGGCTGCTCTACTCGGAGCCGAGGCTGAGGAGCTCGGGCTCGACGGCTTCTTGCTGCTCCATATGTTTGGCGGACTACAAGGGCCACGACGAGCTGAGGATGATACCGGACTGCGGCCATCTGTTCCACCACGCGTGCATCGACCCGTGGCTGAGGATGCACCCAACGTGCCCCATGTGCCGGACTTCTCCGATGCCTACCCCGATGTCGACGCCGCTCGCGGAGGTGGTGCCGCTGGCTAGCAGGAGGGATTGATCTCGATCGAACGACAGTTCCGGGATGAATATGTAGATTTTTCTTTGTCCTTTTTCTGTTTTCGAGTAGATATAGATTACGGGATGCGTATTCTTTGTTTTATAATTTTTTTTACGGGATCTAGATCTTAGTTCCTCTCAATTCTTTGTATAATAATGTAATTGGTCTATCTGTTAGCCTCACATCTCATCTTGGTTAAGGCACGAACTGATGCACAAGTCGTCATCGTCGTCTTCCTGCCACTCAAGCAAGACGGTACAAACTGCAGCTGCTCCGACGTCGTTCGAAGCATTTTTCTCTAGTTGACTTGACTAGAGTAGATCGTTTTGTGGTTGTGATTTGGTGAGCGGTACAGCAGTTGTGGAAGGGTTCCGTTACAGGGTGGGTGCACAGTTGTCTTTTGTTGACGAAGCATGGTACAAGGACGTTGGCTTCTGTCTTGGACGCTCTTGAGGACTAGCAACCATTCCTAGTTTAAAACGAAAATTGAGGCAGAAAGCGCGCGTTCTTATTTCCTGAAATCTCTCTCTACAGTTTTTTTTTTTTTTATAAATTTTCCGTCGAGACCTCTATAGGTGGGTGCTGATGTTATCAATAGAAATAGCAAAAGAGCGCGCGAGAAACGAAAACTACGTGGAGGACTCCTTCCACTGTTAGCCTAAAAACTCTTATTCTCGGCTACGATTGTACTATTTGACATCCATGTTTGGGATTATTTCCAAAAAAGCCCCGGATCTGCCGCACATATGCCGATTCAGTTCTATATCCTTCAATTTGACCAATATAGCTGTAAACTTTGCCAATACAGTCCTGTCAGTCAATTTTGACTGAAAATCGCTAACGTGAACATTGGCTGTCCTACGTGACATGACTGACTAGCGTTGACAATTTTTGTAATTTTTAAAATAATTTTACTGAATTTTTCTTTTTCTTTTTTGGTTTTGAATATGAACCTCAATGGCATTGAGCAAGGGTGTCACAACACTTGTCAGATTTGGGCGTGGCCACGCCACCCAAATTTGGCGAAGGCGTTGTGGCCCTCACCTAGATCTGACGTGTGCTATGGCGCCCTTATCTGTGGCTAGCGACCTCTGCCATCTGCCGTTGAGGCCACAAACTGACAAGAGAAAGAAATAAAAAGAAAAAGGGAAAAAAGAGAGAAAAAAATCAGAAAATTATTAAAAATTGTAAATTGTGAACATCAGCACCAATCGTATCACGTAGGGCAATTGGCGCATACGTCAACGATTTCCAACCAAAATTAGATAAAAAGACTATATTAGCAAATCGTCAAAAAATTTAAGATTAATTTGGCATTTATACAATAAATTTAAGATTTTTTTTTGGTTATTTTCCTTTTACCTCTAAGGAAAGAAAGAGAGAGAGGATAAAGCGGAGGATGAGGAGGAGATGGAAGATTCGATCCTGGACTCGGCTGTTCGCAAAATTTGGAAGGGTCTGGTAGATCGGTCAAGTATAAGGACCGATATGGCTCGGTTGGACTGGAGTTTTGTCAGTCGGTGGCTTGGCAACGGGTTAAGCTCGATCCAAGGCTTAGCCCATCTTCCATGGATGGAGGGTGAAGTAATCATGGTGTTACGAAAATAATATAACACCGCAATTTGCAGAGATTTTTTTGGGTACTCTCGAGCAAGCATGGCCTCACCGTCTACCCATCTAATCGCATTATGTCAAGCATTTTAAGTTCACAATTTTTTGGGATATGTGTACTAAAAGTCTTAAAAGTTATTGTGAAAGTGCAATTAAGTCTTAAAACTTTTAAAATGTGCAATCAAATCCTTCCGTTAACACCGTTAATTTGACTAACAAAAAATGCTGACGTGACATTTTCTCTCTTACTTGACATTTTTTAAAATTATTTTTTATTCAAATATTATTTAAATTATATTAAAAACAAAAAATATAAAATTTTATTTTAAAGAACGAAACTGAAAAAAGAGAGAAGAAGAGGATAGGGCTGCTGCCACCGCCGCCTGTGTTGGAGGGGCCAGCAGAGGTCGTTGGCCTTGGGCAAGGGTGGCTGGCCCTCATTAAGCCAGGGCGAGGCCTCGCCAGGCTTGAGCAAGGAAGTCCAAATTGGGGTGACGCTGACTCTCGCTCGGGCTTGGTGAGGCCTTGCGTTGTCCTGGCGAGTGTCGACGTTGCTTAGATTTGGGTGCCCTCGCCCCCCACCCCCCGGCGAGGGTTGGCGACCTTCGCTGGCCCCTTCGGCGTGGGTGGCAGCCCTACCCTCTTCCTTTTTTTTTTCTTTCACTTTGGTTTTTAAAACTAAATTTTATCTTTTATTTTTTAGTTTTTAATTTAATTTAAATATGATTTGTAAAAAAAATTTTGAAAATGTTATGTAGGAAATAAAAATTAATTAAAAATGACACGTCAGAATTTTCCGTTGGCCTTATTAACAGAGTTAACGAAAAGTACTCAATTGCATCATTTTGTCAAGTTGTAGGATTTGAATGCACTTTTTGCACATTTTAAGGCTCAATTACACTTTTCTAACAACTTTTAGGATCTTTAGTGAACATATCCATAATTTTTTTTCGAAATGATAATTCATAGAAAAGTTATATTTCGAGAGCACCTAAATTTTCTCTCGTAGAATAAAAAAAAGAAAAAGGAATTTCACCTGTTTGACCTAGCCCAACCCAGCCCGTTGTGAAATTCTCTCTCGGCCCTCAACGCGGCCCAGATGGGCCCATAACAGTCTGTACTCTCTTTCTCTCTCTCTCTCTCCACCCAACCGCCGATAAGGAAAGCCACGAACGGCGAGATCGATCGTCGCAGCATTCGCCAGAGTAAGAGTGACGATGGCCACATTCTCTCGCTCTCGCCTCCTGCCCGCGGCGTCCCTGCTGGCGCTCCTGATCGCTTCGTCCTCGCTGCGGCCGGTGGGATCGGCCGACACGAACGGCGTCTACTCGCCCTGCTCCGACACCGCCGTCCAGAGGTCCGACGGGTTCACCTTCGGCATCGCGTTCGCGTCGAGGTCGTCCTTCTTCTACAACAGTTCGCTTCAGCTGTCCCCCTGCGACCGCAGGCTCTCTCTCTCTTCTGCCAGTTCTCAGGTCGCCACTTTCCGGCCTAAGGTCGACGAGATCTCCCTCCTCACCGTTAACACTTCGTCATTCTATCCGGTGTGCCTCTCTCTCTCTCTCTCTCTGCGGTTACTGTCTAGTTGATTTTTCTTTTTGTTCACATCAGTTGCGGAATGTTTTTTGGTGTGTAAAGCAAATAGTTGATGAAATCCTCAGGTTTTGGTTGGAGGTAATCATATTCGAACAAGGATTTTGTGCTTGCTTCCCTTTTCCGGTGCATGTTTGCGGAGATCATACTTTAGGCTGGCAATTTTGCTTAATCTAGTGCAATGACTTCTGGATTGTTGGTGCTTTGAGTTGGCTGAAACTGTTTCCTATAATTCGATGGGGGAAATGTTGCGTTTGGATTGGAGCTATGGATTCGTTATTGGCGGACGCATCCTTTGTGCTTGCGTCTCAAATGCAAATGGTTGATATAACTGCTTCTGAATTTACATTAGATTTAATTAATGCACTAATCAAATGTGCTAGTTAGTCCCAGCCTGGGATGTTAGAAAAGTAGGGAAGTCTGAAAATTTATGATGTTTCTCAATGGGATTGACACGCGGGAGTGTTGTTGTCCTGAGTTTGTTCTGGTCCTCAAGGAATTGTCGGGCATGAATTTGTAGATCTGGAAAATCTTGTATGACAAAATCTCTAATGCGCCATAGTTGGATTGGAAGAAGAAGTTTCTCTATGGCTTCCAACGGAGTTTGTTAGAGGAACCTCTTCAATCTTAACTGGTTTATTTACAAAGGGTGTAAACTGATAATCTTCTTTATCTGCATTGCATTGTGGCAGGACAATTACGGAGGTTATATGGTTGCATTTGCTGGCCGAAAGTACGCTGCAAGGTCTCTCCCTGCGTTCGTTGCCAACAGCACCTACACCGTGACCAGCTTCACTCTTGTAGGAACATGATTCATATATATTGTCTATCATGTAATACTTATAAAGCTTTTATTTTAGAGAGTCCAATTGACATGTTGCCACAACACTCTAGGTGCTCGAGTTTAAGAAGGGCAGACTGCAAAATCTATACTGGAAAAGAGATGGCTGTGCTTCATGTTCGGGAAAGTCGAACTTTGTCTGCCTAAACAACCAGGATTGTGCCATCAAAACTTCCAATTGCAAAAACCATGGGGGCTCAGTAGATTGCAGCCTTGGTATACAGTTGGCATTCTCCGGCACGGATAAGCACTTTTCAGTTTTCAATTCATGGTATGAAGTAGAAAACCTTCGTCAATACTCTCTCTATGGCCTTTATTCAAATTTAAGGGACTCTCTCACCAGTCAATATAACAAGATATTCTGATCATGCTTCACTGTTTAGATTTTACAAAGCTTATGTACCATGTGTGTCCTTTCACAATTGTTGCTGTCTTTTGTTTGTAAAAATTTGTGCTTTGAGGCTGTGTTCATTAAAAGAGTTGTCTTCAGATCTTTGATCTTTGCTTTATTCAGCGTGATATCTTGTTCAAACATCATATTGCAATTTTTTAGGTGAATCCTACTCCGTCTTTATCATTATGTTATTCCCTGTAGGAGATCATTAGGCGACACCTTATCAAATTGTAACAGATGCTGCTATGTATGTGAAATGGCCTAAAATATCGATATAGTAGAATGAACTTATACTCTGTAAGTATGAGGATTAATAAAGAAGATTGCTTGATGTAATTGTGAGAAGAGAGAGATGTCCTATGTTACGGTTGCATAGTAGCTCTTTAAGAATATCTAGCTAAAATATTCAACCTTTGGCCTTTCTACACCCGTTTTTCTATCAGCTTATTCTTCATATGCATCACCATGTGAGTCGTCCATGTATGATTTTGATTATGTTGCAAGGGTCGTTCCTTTCTTTAGTGGCCATTTCTGAAAATTGGGTTCGCTACTGGGAAAGAAAGATGACTAAGTGGGTTGTCCTTTAGCGGTGAAAAGCAATTTGATCATCAAGTAGTAATGTTACTGATCGTGCGGCATTTAACGAACCTAATGTAGGGACGGTTTTTGATACTGTTATTGTCGAGTTTAACACCTTTCTGCATTTGACATCTTTACTATGAGAAGGAAACTCATTCTTCAGTTGTGTCGGTTTAGTAGTAATTCAGTGAATGACAAACGAGAAGAAGATATGCGAATTGCATTCACCAAATGCTCTCAGTATGGTTATGCCAAGTCTAACTAGTTGACAGTTTGGAAGAAAAGTGGGAGACAGAAGATTGCTTTGTGAGCTATTGCTAACGATCCTAGTTATTCATTCTATTTACAAAAATTTGGATCTAAGCAAGTCTCTAAAAGGCTTTATCTAGGTTCTTATCCAGACTTCGGGATCATCTGAATGTAAAATAACAAGAGGGTATTGCCAATGATAGGGTAAGAAAAAAATACCATATCAATTATGGGGACTTGGGCGTACGAGCCCCGACATGTTAAAATAAAAAACGTATTTGTGGAGCCTATTTGGAAACAGGACAGGCTACAGAGGCCTCAAGTGATAGCTTACTACCTTTTCTATGATGAGATTACTCTCGTAACCGACAACGGAGGATCCATAGGAAGATTGCTTTGTGAGCGACTACTGACCATCCTAGTCATTCATTCTATTTATAGAAATAAGCTCTTGAAGGCATCCCATTCGCTAATCTGGAAAAGGTATTGTCCTGAGTGGGTGGGATTAGTTCGGAGTGTCAAAAGGAAATGTTGTTTATCAAACGTTCCATTAAATATTGCTTAGAAATGAATTAATATAAGCTGTATTCATCACACATGAAAATATTTGGGCAAAGATTGTAGTTGATAAAATATTTTTGTTGAATATTTTTTTAAGCGATACAAACAAATGCATTCTAAATAGTTGATTTTCTCGAAACAAATCAATATCGAATTCGGGAATTACAGTAAAAACTTAATGACCCAAAGCTAAGCAAAGTCGCCAACACATCAAATACGCAAAACAAAATTCTAGTCGGAATCAAGCCTTCAGTGTCAATTAAGAAAACGGCAAAAACAAGGAACAATGGTGAATATCAGTGCTGTTTGCCACGTCTTCTGACATGTAGGCTCGTCTGGACGACAAAGATTACTAGACTGTTCTGTCAATCTTATAAGAATACATGCTCGCTTCTTTGCGCTTTTGAAAAGTGTGGCTAAATCGTCCTGAGAGCATTTATTAGTACATGCATTTATTATCATTATTATTATTTTGCCTTTGCTTCAAATCATCCTTGTACTTCAAAAATTGAAAAAGGAATATATGGAAATGCCCATTTACTTACTTACAACATCCTATAAATTTTGCCAGATGGAAGACATGAATTGCTAGACTTTTGTTTCTCTGACTTATGATTTGGAAGCGACAGCGACGTCGCGATTGAAAAAGGAAAACAGGACATCACGTTGACATGAACCGAATCCATCAAAGTCGTACAAAGTGATAGACACCGAATGACTAAGATATGTGCAGCATTCACGCAAGCATTGTCTGATTAGGAACTTCCCTTGAATTATTCACAAAAAAATAAAAAAAGACAGGAAGAAAAAGAGAGAAAATGCAGCCAAATTGCAGAAACTTTGGGCCAGTCACTATCTAGCTGCGTTTGGGAACAACTTTCCCAAGTAGCTTTGAGTATCCAAAGTTACTTGGGGAAAATATTAGATGTTTGGGAAAAAATTTTTACCCACCTTGGCCAAATGCCAAGGACTTCCAATGTTGAATGTCCAAGGCAGATTGGAAACTGTCTTGGGCATTTGAGTATTTTCGGAATGCTAAAAAAGGGTAAGTGGATTTTTTTTCTTTCCAAAATATCCTCACTTATTTTTTACTTTTCTGATCTTGCCCTTGCTTTTCACTGTTCATTTTCTTCTCCATCAGGCATGAGAGCAGGCACTATTGTGAGGGCCACCGATGGGTCGGCGAACCGTCGCCAGTCTCGATTCGCCGGCCGTCGCTAGACCTTAGGCTCGACTTGGGTTGTGTGACCCAAGCGACCAACGCGACCTAGGTCAGTAGTTGCTTGGGTCTCGCGACCCAGGCTGAGCCTGAGGTCGTGCGGCCTTATGCGAGGCTGCCGACGGCTCGTCGGTCGCAAATTTTGATTTTAAAAATAAAATTTTTCAAAGAGATTTTGCAAAGTGTAATTTTTTCAAACACCATTTAACTAAAGTTGTATTCAAAGTGTGATTTTACCAAACACTATTTGCATTTCAAAAAACCTCTTTAACTCAAAGGTATTTGCATTTTTCTAAAAGACTTTTCTCAAAATGCTTTCCAAACGCAGCCGAAGTACATTATGGTTTCCATTGTTGGCAGAACCAGCATAGCCAGCCTTGATACATGCCACTGTTGTGACCGCCGTTGGTGTGGGGAAACATCGTTCCGTGGCTGTCAATCATGTCTCCAGGATTCTCTGGTTGTTTCTTCATGCCCATGTCCAATGTTGGTGTCCGCGTGTCGCCACCATGGACACCTCCTCAAGGAAATCACCTCATATCCACCCGTACCACCTCCAACATTCCATCGATGAGACGACATCGTACCAATTGCGTAGTTAAGATTTATGATAGAAGAGAGATAAAAATGTAATATTTCATATATTATCAAATGAAGAGTACATTAGCTTATATATAAGCTTTATGAGATTTAAAATAACATAATATCACTTACAATCAATCAGATCAATTCAGGGAAATATACGGAATCTCCTAAATATATCCCTAACACAACTCCTCATACTCAAGGTGAGTTGAAAGAGGTCAACTTGAGTTCGGAGAAAAAATCTAGAATACGACTAGGTGGATGTCAAATTACAGTAAAAAATATTAGGAAAAAAATTGCAAAAAATCCCAAACTTTGCCCTCTAGTACACATTTACTATAAACTTTTTTTTTTTGTAATATCAAAAAATTCAAATTTTATCCTCTATGACACATTAATCCAAAACTTATACAATGTGACAAATTTACCAAAAATTTCTTTTTGTAATACCAAAAACCTCAAATTTCTATTCATGTGACATATTTACCCCAAAAAATTATCTGACCTAAGGGCATTTTCGTCTTTTACTTTTTTATTAAATAGAATATTAACAAATATTTTAAAAAAAAGGGCGGGAATCAGGGCAAGGGCGGCAGCCCTTGCCGCCACCCCTGTCGCCAGACCTCTCCAGCGACAAGGGCTGTTGCCCTTGCCCTGATTCCCCCTCCTTCTTCTTTTTAAAATATTTTTGAATATTTTATTTCATAAAAAAGTGAAAATAAAAAAATTTGGAGGTAAATGTGTCTTTTTATTTCAAGTGGGGTAAATGTGTCATATAAGTATAAGTTTGAAGTTTTTGGTATCACAGAAAAAAGTTTAGGGTAAATGTGTTACGGAGGTAAAGTTTGGAATTTTTGGTGTCATAAGAAAAAGTCTAGAGTAAATGTAACACATATGAGAAAGTTTGGGATTTTTGGTAACTTTTTCCCAAAACATTATTGTTTTACTATTTTTCCGCATCTACTGGGGGATTCTTTGCTTATTTCTTGAATAGAATATTTTGCTAAATCTACTTCTCAATGGTCAACTCTGTACCTTTATGAACTTGCCGGTTGCAAGTTACTTGTCGAGGAGAACGTGTGGTCCAGACTTTGCCGTTGTTTCTAAGAATGACGGCGTTGTTTTCTTAGCCGTGCCCTACAATTAATTAGGACCAATGAAGGAAAATTTACAAAATTTCCTGAAGATATCTCTAACATGCGCCACTGTCGCCTCTACTCTCCAAAAGTATTGAGCCATCTTTTCGTCGTCGCTGTTACCAGTTGCATTTCGACTGTGCTTCATCATATCCGAGAACCACTTATCCTCCCATGGGGAAGATGCATCATCAATGCTTCCTTTGTTTCCGCCATTGCCGCCTTTACCTTCCAGAGCCATTTCTTTCTCGCCCACCGGGCCTTCAATTGCTAGTGGAGCATGCCCCGACCGAATCGCACCGTTAGCCTGTTCAAGAAACTTGATCCTTTTCTTGATTTCGTTCTTCTCTTGCACATAGTAACACAAGCTGTGCATCTCACTTGTGGCTAATTTATCGGTGGTCTTACCTGACATATGAGATTGTCGCATGAGATGGATGTTCTCACTGCCATTGTTTTCCCCCATTAGCCTTTTCTTTTGCTGGACGACATTGGCGTTCCTTTCCTTGAGATACCTTTCTTGGTTCATCGTCTTTCGACTTCTCTCCGTTTCGCGGATGATCCGGTGCTGCCTGAGGAGATGCTCCCATTTTGATCGGGGTGGTGGCCGAAAGACGAGCTCGTTGCTGTCTGGTGAACAGACAACCACAGATGCATCCACACCACATCGATTGCCCAACTCGCTCACTCTTTTCAACAAACTCGCCTCCTTTTCTTGACGCTAGCTTTTCTAGAAACTGTTCTTTGCTATGAAGGCAAGCCTAACCTCTGAAACACAATGAGTGCAATAGCATTTATAGGGAGGTGGGGGTGAGTCAGAAGTGATAGAGAGGGGATAAGTTTATGAGGAATGCTTCAATTTAGGCAAATGATTTAATTACAACCAGATGCCAGAATTTATGCCATATACAGTGTAATAGAGCCTTTCAATCAACTTAGGCACTAAATTTTTGGGGAGATAAGATTGTCATTAATGTCCATTATTACTTTTATATATTAAGCAGATTTGTTTCTTCTTAGGCGAAGGCCGGTTATGGTCAACCGTGTCAAACCCTAATTTATGTTGATAATATATTTCGGGTTTGAGCTCAAAAAGGAAAATTTTCTAATACAAGTGGTTTCCTAATTTGAAGAGGTTTCCAAGTTGGAGTGACTTCCTAGTTGACTAGGTTTCCTAAAAAAGAGTTACCTATTTTTTATTCAAATATCGTTTATATATAAGAAGTGGATGTTTTTTGTGAAAAGTATCCAAGAGAAGCTTGTAATTGTGAATTATATTTCAAGTGTTTTGAAGCCAGTTAAATCTTGTGATAAGATTTGTGAATTCTTTTGAAGATTGGGACATTATTTTGTGACGAATTGTGGGGTTAAACGATGTGTGAGTTATTGGGTGTAATTGGGGATTGAGAAACAGTGAGAGTGTTTGAGTAACTCGAGTGTGGTTATAATATACATTGTATTGCTTGATCTATATCGTAGAACTCTTTGATCGAATCACGTAAATCTGGTATCCAATCTATTTCCTTGTTCCATCTAGTTTAATGTTTGATCACTTTCTTTCACAACAGTTTATGGATAAGAATCTAATATATTTAAATGAATTGATTATTTATATTAAACATATAGAGTATGATCAATCACTTGCTCATGGCAGGAAATGGAATAGCGTAATATGCTTATACAGAATTATAACCAGATGATGATGCATGCAAAATTAAACAAAAAATAAAAAAGTCACTAGCTAAAACATTCTCATTGGAAGTATTTCTAAATACTTGTAGAAGTCCTTGCAATGAGCATTGGCGGTTATTAATAAAACAATATTTGCGCTTAGGTAAACCAATCAAAACCCATATGGCCAGTCTTATATTTACTCATATCTCATATTATTGTAGTCTCGTGTTATTCCAATTAACCCCATAGTTGATGCAGTTGGTTGGGTGGTAAGGGGATTTTCTATTTGGGAACTAGAGATCACCCGTTTGAATCCCATCAATTACATGTTAATTGCTTTAAGTCAAGGGCACCTGCACAAATCAATAGCCAAACACCTAGATCTCTGAACTTATCCTCATCATTCACTATCCTCTGTGAATTTTGTTCTTAATTTTTTAAAATTTAGCTTAAACTTGTGTTTATACTTACACATATATTTGCTAACATGGACAACCAAATTAAGAATGATGGGACGAAATAGATGATAAAAAATTTGTCATATTAGTTTTGATTAGGGTTTTATCTAAGCTTTCATGGCAAGGAATTATACAAGCATTTTGAAGTGCTTCAGCGCTCGATCCCTATTTTCAATGTGATTTTTTATGCATTATCATCGAATGTAATTTCTTCAAAAGCTTATTGTGATGTTCCATCAATATTTGATGGCATGAATGAGTGATTGATTGTACCTTATTACCTTCAAAATGCTACTCAATTCATTCAAACATTTTGGCATTACTTCGTTTCTCTGAACGAACTAGGGTATGTAAGGTACTGACTATGAACACAGCTTGGCCGTCACCTAGAAGAGAAGATAATCATGTCGATGCATACAGATTTTAATAGAGATCAAAAGTGAGCTTATCTCTCCAAAAATCTAGTGCCCAAGGAGGTGAACTGCGATTAAATGCTAGCCCTCTTTTCGAGTAAACAATTAATCACTCTTTAATTGAATTCCAACGGCGAATCACAAATTAATGGGTACTGTATAAGTTGCCAAAAATAATGGCAATTTTCCAAGTGCAATCGACAATCCTTTAATGCACATTGTTCGATGAAAGCCTAACATGAATTATCTACATGCCAAGCAGTCATATATCTCTTCCAGATAAACACTAGGTTGCTCTCCTCCCTCCCCCATATAGCAAAGAGCCTGTATCTTGGGCTTCATCTCAGTCGAAGGTGGAGATGCATAGTTTGTTCTACTATGCGCAAGAGAAGAAGAAAGACATCTGGAGAAGGATCTGAGTGTCTCAAACAGACTAAGAGTGCGCCGCGATCACGGCTTCTCAGTGGTTGAGCTAGGAAATGACCCAGGAGGCTAAAGACCGTGACACTGACCAGCGACAGAGGTTATGCATCTTCTTTACGGGATCGGTGGGTCTTAGATATTCGATTGCCAGTATCGATGCATCTAGCCACTCGATTAAGATAAGAATTTCAGAGTTAGAAGAGGCAATAGTGAGTCTAGTGATATCGCGTCGTCTCAAGGGTAAAATGGAGTCTTCTTGGGGGTAGAAGGCGCATGTCACAGATACGAGTGGCGGATCGGGAACAACGTCTGCCACAGGAGGTAAATATCCATAAGTGTTTCTTACTTGTGATTAGTAAATTTTAGCTTCTACTAGAATCGTAGGAAGACTTATGCTATGAATCGGGTTTACGATCGATAGTCTTCATGTCTGCACAATGTGGGTGTTAGATTTTTATAAAGAGTGTGATTGAATGTCGGTAATCATTTCCACCATGTCCTTCCTATCTTTTCTCAACCTTAATTGTCCTAAATTTATGAGGTCGTAACTGTGAAATTGCAAAAGTCTTCGTTAACCCCCAAATACTTCCCTAAGTTCAGCTTATCTTCAGAAGTGAGAGTATGATTTAGAAGTATAGTTCACGTGTCTGATTCGAGTAGAATTTGTATGATTTTTAGTAGAGAAATATGAATATCAATTTCAAAAAGTGACAGTATTAGTACATGCTCATAAAATTAAGAGATTTCTTAAATAACCGGTCGGAGACATTGAATTTTACTTATTAACAGCCGCCTTCCAATGTAGTTTAATCATCCACTAACCAAAGACAATCTTCTCTTAGTTCTACAAAGTAAGAAGATCTGTATCGGACGCTCTCACTCAACCAAATCGTTCCAAAATGACGAATGAGATAATAGCTTTTCAATAATACAGTATCGGAATCGACCTTTCGTTCTTGAAATGATGCATAGTAGAAAGACCCTTGTTTTTTTGTTCCGCTGTTATAATAAATAATGATCTCATGTGCTTATGTTTTATATCATATTGAAAAATTTCCTCATGCTATGAAAAGACATTATTTTACCTTATATCAAACAATTATTAAGATTTTCGAAACTTTCATACTCTAGTTGTTTCTTTGATCTTTTGTAGAATTTCGTATGTTTTTGGTAATAGTATTTCTATGTTTCTATATGTAGTTACGCTTTAAATTTATAATGATATCATCTCCTTTAAATAAGAAGGCATTGTCTTCTACGTCATAACACTCGTTACAAGAAACATCCTTCTTAATTACTGTTGATTGAAACTATTTCTAGATCCATCCCTGCATACGTGACTTCAATTTTCTTACATAGCTTAACATTATTTTCTCAAAGGTATTAACCTAATTGTATGAAAAGCAAATATCAGGGTGGCGAGAAATTAAAATTCCATTAGACCGTAATTTTGGCATAAATCTACACGTATTTTCCATATTGGTTTAAATAAGGCCTACGTACCTTGAATATCAATTTAAGCAAGAAAAGGAAAAAGAGCTGGCCAAGATTCTATGGCAAGAACTTGACGAATTTTGATTTTTTTTTCCAAGAAGCATTCCCTAACGCGCTAGATTTCTTAGTTTTGATTTTTTACTATATGAAAGTCCGATGTTCATCTTAAATAGAGAAAAATAATTAGTGCATATAGGCAGGAATATAAATATTTAAGGACGCTCTTATCTCTCCGAAGATCTAGGGCCGAATGCGGGGGAACTGTGGAAGAAAAGCGACCCCTTGCCAAGAAAATAATAATCATCCATCGACGGTCAACGGTCGACAATAGATAAATTGGTAATGTGTAACTTGATGATCTAAATATAGTTGTAGTCGGAGCAAGCAATTAATGTTAATTGCATATCGAGTTATGAGATGAAATATTTAGGGAAAACTTCGCCAAATATGGTACCCTTCTATACCTCCGATCATTAAGTATTCAAATGGAAAGGCTTTGTAATGCAGGTTTGACCGAAAATCCTGTCATTTGGTAATGAATTTGGATTCTCCTACTCATATTACTGAAATTTAATCAAAATGGAAAGAGACATAAATTTGTTGCCTATGAGTTGAAAAATCATTGTTGAACTTGACCACCTCGCTATGTCCCTACCTCCCTATAAATGCTCTTGCACTACTTATGTCTCAGATCATGTGTGTGTGTGTGTGTGTGTGAGAGAGAGAGAGAGAGAGAGAGTCCGGAAAGCCACTAAGCATGGCAAGAAAGAAGGTAAAGCTTGCTTTCATTGAAAATGATAGTGCCAGAAAATCTAGCCTCAAGAAAAGGAGGCAAGGTTTGTTGAAAAAAGTGAGCGAATTGAGCATCCTATGCGGTGTGGAAGCGTGTGCCGTTGTCTGGTCTCCAGATGACAAGGAGCCTGCCTTTTGGCCGGCATCTCGACCTGACGTGGAGCGACTCCTTACGCGTTACCTGAGCATCCCTGAAATTGAGAGAAGCCGGAAGATGGTGAATCAAGAAATGTACCTCAGAGAGAGGAACGGCAAGCTCGCTGAGCAACGCAAAAAGCTTTCACGAAAGAATAAGGACTTGGAGAATCACTATCTCATGCAGCAACTTTATCTGTACAACAAGACCCTGAGTGAACTTGCATTGACTGAGATGCAAAGTTTGCTCTCCTATGTGCAAGAGAAAATTGCAGAAATTGAAAGAAGGATTGAGTATCTCGAGCAAAGGGATGGGGCACCCCAATCAGGAGGTGCTCCAATGGCGGTCGAAGGCCTGGTGGAGGAGGAGGAGGAGACAGGCCCAAATGCCAACATCGGCGATGTTGGCTGCGGCGGGGGTGGTGATGCTTCTTCATGGGATGAATGGTTCTTGGATATGATGAAGCAAAGCGGAAATGTTGCTGGCAGCAGCGCCGGCAAAAGAGACACCTCATATCCTTTGGCATATTCAACCGGTGGTGCTGGTACATCTAGCCATGACGTTGCCATAAACTTGCCACAAGAAAATGTTGGAGTCGAAAGTGGCAACCGAGGGCACGGTGGAGGTCCTGTCTATGGTGGGGACAATTATCCTATGATGCCACACCAAGGATATGTTGGGGACATGAGCGGTGGACTTCCTGTAGGGTTCGATCGTGGAGATGTTCCAGGTAGCAGCACTGGTGGTGCATATGGATATGCAATGAGGCCACCCTATCAATGGGAGTTTGGCGGAAGCAGCAGTGGATATGGTACAGTGTTTCCTCATGGAGGCCTATATAGAAGCAACATCAACATTATAAATGATGCAATGCAACCGCAGGAGAATCCTGGAGGCATGAATAGTGGCCAGGGGATAGTGCTTCCTGTAACAACCGGTGGTGGTTCTGGGATGGGAGTTTATCATAGGAATGATATGGTTGGTGTCCCCACGTCGGTTCCCCCTCTTGGAAATGTTAACTCTGGCAATGCCGAGTATGGCTTCGGCTTGAATCAAAGAAATGCTGGTGCCCGTTCTCAAGGAGATGGCCATGGTGGACATGGTGTGGCGGTGCCTCCAGGGAATACCGGAAACGAGTTATGGATGCCCACTGACGATGCTGGAGCTGATGCTGGTGGAAGCGGTGGAAACAACTAGCCCTAAGTTTTGCTGAATGAGATGGCATCATCGTTTGTTTTGAATAATTAAGGGATATTCTTAGTAAGACTCTGTTCAGATGATTCTTTAATGTCGTGCGACATTGATGTACTTGATTCCTATGAAGATTGTCTAGGTTAGAATTTTGCCTGAAGTAGGGTTTCAGTGATGCTCTCTTGTTTTTCTTATCTGGTTTGTTGAACTTGGGCTCTTAAGAAGTTGTCGATTAAAACGTTTCAATATAATCGTTCTCGCACCTTGCAAGAGTACTAGTCATTTAGCGTATAGGATCTCTATCTTTAAATCATCATCCATCCATCCATTTCAATAATGTATAGTACAGTAATTCACGACTGTGCATACTGTTTCATTTATCGCTCCAATTCAAAAGTTGAGGAACAAAACTCAATAGCCATCCAGACTTTATCTCGAGGCAGATTATAGGACAGTGCCAGTGCATTTTATCTCGGTATGTATAAGTTACAATAATTCAATCTTTTCTTTTATCGAATCGTGATAAGATGATCTAATTGTGGCTATTCCATCTTTTCTTTTACGTTGCTTAATTTTTCAAGAATAGATAGAACGTACACTTCTTTGATTCTTTGAGTCGGTTTGGAAATTCTCAGACTTCTCTTTTTGTTACTCTCTTCAGTATTGACTCTGCCAGTGCATTCAATGTCGCAAAGACCTTGTATGTCACTTGTCGTTCAATGCATCGAAGACGATAATAACGTTGTAGGAGATAATGTAACTCTAGATTTCACGAGAACTGAGCACAAGTTTAAAATATGACATTAAATGAAAAAACCTTTGGTCATCACCATCGAGCATTCTCTTCATGACTCGGATCCAAGGCAAAGAAATCCATGCCAAACACAAATTATCGCTGTCGAAATGCTTCTGCTATCGGTTGCTGTGTATGGAAACATCAACGTCTAGCTGTCTCAAGCATTGCCCTCTGAAGAGATGAGGTCTTCGAAATTTCCATACTGGTATATCATCAGTGTTTGTGCTGTGTCTAGCCGGTCCCAAGCAGTGCCCTCTCAAAAAGACAAATGTAGAACAAAATCTAAGTCTACTTCCATTTGAGTCTTAGCTGTCTTTGGTATATCATCGACTATAATTAGGTCAATGAAAAGTTATTGTCTTTCCGACAGAACTATATACTTTGAGATCATCTGCCGTTTAAAGATCGAATTCTACTTTATGTGGTACAGTATTCTTAGTAAGATGGTCTCAAAGGCTTTGAGCCACTTGCCATATTAGATTCTTTGTGGATATATTGCCAATCAAGACTAGCAATGCTCTGGAGAGCTGGATGACCAATTTGAGCCTTTTGTCATCCTATCCTTTAGTTGTTTCTTTCCTTTTATGGACAGTATAAATCGCTTGAACATTTTTGAAAATGTACATTGGATGTTTGATTCCATGTTTGTCTTGCTTCTTTTTGCTGAATTTGCATGATTTCTATTGTCAATATGGCAAGCCCATTAACTTGAGGGTTGGTTCAGAGGGAGAAGGGTCACAATAATTGTTACTTGAGGGTAAAGGGTTAGAAGAATGTTACGCAGAATTTGTGTAAAACTCGCGCATGCAGTGTGCCACGCGGCTCGAGCACGTGTGAGTTTTACCTGTAAATGTCCTTTTTTTTTATGATCATTCTTATATATTTTATTGAAATAGAAATGATCGTGAACGAGTTAAATTTGCATTTGAAATTATGAAGTTTTTGTGATTGAGATTCAGTACGAAGGATTAGGCACGGCCATCGTGGTAATTTTACATATGTATTGCTTAATTGATATTTATAAGTGCAAGATTGATAAAGCACTGCACGCAGAAAGAGATGATTAAATACCTTTTGAAGAATAATTTTGGAAAATAAGAACTTTGCTATGCAGTATCTTCAGCTATCGCCGTTTATGATGAATAAATTGTGTGCAATAATAAGATCCAATAGTATATTCTCTTCATTATAAAAGGACAATTGCAATTCGTGAAGAATATATTTCTTTTTGGAATACACGAAGATCGACAAAAGAGTATAAATTTATATTCAAGAAGTCCTTTTTGGATAGACATAGAAAGTCGAATTGAAAACGCCACAAAACAAATTCTTCCTATTAAATATGTTAAAAATGCATTTATAGATTAAGGAGACAAGCACATCTGCTATTGAACCCTACTAATCTCCATGGCCTACTAAACTCATAAAGGCCTTCTTACATTGGTAAAGGGCCCTAAACTCGAAATTAGTTTCAACATCAGCATCAACAATAAAACTGCTTAAAATTTAAAAAATGTGAAAATTATAATGATCACCTTAATAACTTGCATCTTCATATGTTTGCTTCAAATTGACGATGTCATCTCTCTTAATACCAAGCTAATGAACAAAGAACTAAACAATAGAAAAATGAAGGGAAAATGACAAAAATGCTCCATGAACTTTTATCTAATGTGTAATGTTATCTTTGGACTTTTAATATGTTCAATATAGTTCTTGAACTATTAGTAAATATACAATATAATCATTCTGCATGTTCAAATGTTATTTGAGAACATTGATTTTTTTATATGTTGAGTTGGATTTTTAAAAATGATAAGTTAGCATATTTACCTTTTTATCCATCTATAGAAAAAGAAAAAAAAATTAGGGCGTTGACATGTCCCTCATTTTTTGATGATATAAATTATTATATCCTGACTTGAGATGGATATCTTATATGGTTGATATACATGTAACTTTTTCTTGTTATCATCGTTCAAATCTACAATTTGAAGCTACATCATCAAATCCCGTTAACTGAAATTAAATGAAGGATGATATTGAACATTTTTTATATAGTTTAAGGACTAGATTGGATATTATCATTAGTTCGGGAGCCATATTGAATAAATTAAAAGTTTAGAGATGACATTATATATTAGACCAAAATTTAAAGATCATTTGTGTCATTTTTTTTCATTTTGAAACTACAGAGGATGCCAAAGTAATTAAGTCAAAATTTGGGGGTATGAGGATAGTAAACTTACTTGATTTTCTAGAGTTACAAGCAAGAAAACGATAAAGCATCTGTTGTGGTGTTCTCCTCATGGCATGATTTTTGTTAATATGTGAACATTAAGGCTTCATCAAGAAAGAGCCTGAGTTTTATTTTATTTTAATTACGCAAGCGTTAGAGGTTGCTGCCCGTGAAAGTCTCCATCAAGTCAATGCTCTAGTTAGCATCATTGTCAATTCTCACGATTTGACACTTTACTTAAAAATGTTTGATCTGAATAAATAAATTAGAAAGAAAAATAATATACTAATAACATTTTCGCCCTCGTGTGGAAATCATCGAACCAACATAATTTGAAAAAGCATACGAGTACTATACACGGATCTAATCGAGAGATTAAACTGTGCACATGACTTACTAATAAAAAAGAGCTTAGCATCGGAGAGTATATAGCCATGTCCGCAAATATGCGCCACGCCATGCAAAATACAGGGATTGTTCTAAATCCGATCAAAACTCAAAGGCATCAAATTTATTTATTTTTTGCTAATTTTTTAAGTATGTAGTACTCATTTTCCGTTAAATTCTCACCCTCAAACACCAAGAATTGAGGAACAAGACCACCTTTCCAGCAAACCGGGTGACACGCAACTTAGGCTAGTGATTCAAACCATAACATTTACAAAGCTTCATTTGAAGGTTTTTTTTTTTTTTGGATCGAATCATTTGAAGTTGACTATGTCGAAATTAATTGCAAGTTGAAAAAACAAGAATGTAATCATCTCGTGCAGCGTACGTGTGTGGCTATACTTCCCCACGAATCTTGAATATTTTCAGAAAAATGAAATATATAGATAGAAGTATATATTTATATGGTGGCCAAGCTGCTGATTTTCTATGGTGGTTTCTTCTATTAGAAATGGAAAGGCAAGAGAGAGGCAAAACGACACGCGTTTATCAACTTGCTTGTAAGGTCGGATCTGCCCAAATGCGAGTCACGTATTTTGAGACATCGTGCGCAGAGAGATTAGAGATTGGTGTGCCTCTCAA
>BCNH02000001.1:24213951-24239453 GCA_001662345.2 Metrosideros polymorpha var. glaberrima
GGGGGGGGGGGATTTTTCTTAGCTCTTATCTTGATCTTTGTTTTTGTATGGTCAGCTTCAGCTCTTGATCTAACGACGACCCAGTTAAGATTCAAGTGTAGAATCGCTATCCTCCTCTTTTCTTGCCTCTTTGCCCCTCTTTCTTTGTGTGTCTGTCCAGTAAAGATGATCTACTGTTACTTCTAGTAGACCCGTCCTTGTAATTTTATTTTTTTTTGGGTGTGTTGCGGCGACTCTTTTGTGGACTTGCCACTTGCTTCTTGCGATTCTGGCTTTCTTATTTTCTCTTTTGCAAATTTGAATGAAGAGTCTGATTGAGTTAGATCAGGGCCTTCGAGGTCTTTTGTAAAGAATCATCTTTGAATTGGCATCATTGCACTGGGACATTTCCATCGATCTTCTCAATTTGCAGGCTATAGCTTGAAGAAATTTTGCTTCGAGAATCAAAACCCGTGTTTTGTATCACTTAGAGAGGGTGTCTTTATGGCTATGCAAGCACTGTATCTCAAGGAGCATGAGGGAACCCTCCATAATCCTGCAGCGCAGTTGTCCTCGGTTCCGTCGGCCACGCCTTGGTGGGCCGCTTTTGGGACGCAATCGTTCCATGGGGATTCTTTGGGTCAGTCGAACTCTTCACCTGTTGGAAACCCTAGCTGCGGTGACCACCTCGTGCCCGCCAAACATGCCGGACGGGGTGCGGAACAAGGTGCAGATAAGGGAAGCCTGACCCAGTTTACCATCTTTTCAGGTAGTTGCCAGTTTTTGCATCTTCAGGCTCAGCGATGCGTTCTTAACTGTTATCTTATGTGGGGAGCATCTTTGCTCTCGATGCTTCTTGTCCTGTTCTAAAGTACGGGAATTCTACTTGTTGCTTCGTTCTCTTGCAGTTGCTGTGTTTCTTTGACTGTTTCTATGGTGCTTTTGCCTTCTCTTGTTTGCCTTTACCGAATTAAGGGGAAAAGTGGGACCTTCAATGGAGAAAACCAGAGCACATTTATTTTCAAGAGAGATACACTGCATGGGGATATTCTCGACCAATTAGAATTGAGAGCTTTCCCAGATATTACAGATGAATTATTTGATGAACTGGTTAGCAAGATGAAGATTAGGGATAGGTTTAACGGGACTCTGTCTGTCGTCTTGCATACATTAGCAAAGACGGAGTTCTATTGAAATTTGTACAATCTCTGTTGAATAATGCTTTATAATGCTTTCACGTGGGTCCTATGTGGGCACACATGATCCAATTGCTGGGATAAGCTCGGAATCAATTGTATGTCTACAATAATTTCTCATCAATTGTATAATTCACGCAAGAGAAAATTATGCAAATAGATGTATCTAGGAAGACCTTAGTCTAGCAGCACAGGACTTAAGGTGTAGAGGTTGACTTTCAGAGCTCGTAGCAATGAGGTTTTATGTTTCATACAATTGAAGCTTCATCACGGCATAAACGTATAGTCACAATGTATATTTAGGCTTGTTGCACTGGGCCATCCTGCGTGGATGACACAATGTAAATACAAAAATGCCCTCAATTGAGAAAACAGGCCAGATTGTAGTTGAACATGTACTTATAACTTATAATGCAGCAGACAAAGCCACATACCTTTTCTCGTTCTTTATGTTTCCTCCCCAATCTTCCTTGTAGTGTTGTACAAGATAAGAAAGGCCTATGCGATGAATGAGTACCTAAACATATTGTCACCAACTAGGGCCATTCCATGAAGTTGTTGCACTTCAAAAGGTGAAAGCCTTTTCTTATCAACTTTCATATGCTCACGAAAAAAATCCTCCTTTTCCCCTTCTGCACAGTCTAATCAAATGTCGTGATGTTTGTAGTTCTTTTTGTAATTTTCCTTTTCTGGTCACCACGGACTTGATGATGTTTGTTACCTTATTCAGGTGACTGCAAAAATTCTGCGGATACCCATAAGTCTCAACTAGCCATCTCCCCTCTGCCAGAATACTGTGCTCGGGTTGATCTAGGGTATGGTCAGCAGATGGTAATTCTTCGTCTCAACCAATTGTTATTATTAGTCTACTTTGACGTCAGTAATGTTAGCTATTCCTATTCTGTACTTGGAATGTTAGCTACAGGTAGTGATGCATATTGTGTGCTTGGACGGTAAATGCAGATATGTGCAAAATATCCATATGGAGAGCAGTGTTATGGCGTATTCTCACCTTATGGGTCGCAAATATCGGTTAGTATTTCTTTGTTCCTTCTGTCTACATTAATCGATACTTTTAATGCAGTGAGGGGATTGAATGGGAGTCCTGTGATTGTTGACCAGACAGTTATACCAGCAAAATTTGTATCTCCGTTTTCTGTTTGGTCTAAAGAGGCGTATCAGTGTATTACCAACTTTAAATGTTTTACTGGCTTAGATTTATTAGTGATTATGTTTTCAAGAATCATCTTTTACCTAAAACCGCCAACATACGCCCTCTTAAGATATGATGATAGAAACTAAGGCAGGATGGGAAAGCAGCAGCTTCATCTAACTAAGTCACTAATCTGGTCAGTTAGCAGTAAGCCATGATTTATCTTGTGGACAGTTAGAATCACTGCCTGAGGCCTGTGATCACTACCCTCGAAATATTTTAGGTGAATTAGGTCTGATCTGCCACCCTGTGATCATGACATCGCCTTGACAAGTAATGGCCATCCCAAATTGAGTAGTTACTGCCATCTACCACCATTTCGTAATTCAGTCAATTGTAGTGACATCACAGCCCTCACTGTTATTGGTCATAAACAAACATTTTTACAGATACCAACCATCAATCACCTCTCTTGTGTTGAGTCCTTAATAAGAGAATGTTATCGCATACCATATTTTGAACTATATATACTTTTCTTCATTCTCTCTCCAAAATACATCGGTAAACATTTTTTCCAAGCTGAAGTTTCTTATGAAACAACTGCATCAATACTTTTCTGGATTTTTTTCCTCCTTATTCCTGGTTCAAGAGGCTTGCTTGTCCTTTTTCCATATTGGAAATCTTCTTCTTTCATGAGCTCGACTAATTATAGTTGTGTGTTTACGTACTGTAGTTATCTTGATTACTTTTTCACCTTTTCGAACCCAATATCTTGAAGTATGACAACTGCCATAAATTGCACAACATATTGTCTAAGGTAAATGTACGAATCGTTCTTCTTTGGGAGTGCACAGTTTTTGCAGGTTGAAGCTTTACTTTTGGCACCTCTGGCCTTATCCGTCACTGGAAATACTTCATTCTAATAATATGTCATCATATTCATCTTCGCCAGATGAAAACTTACTAGAAGCCATATTAAGTCAAATTATTTAATCGCATTCCTCTTTGCATGTATTTTCGATACTTTCAGGGCCGGATGATGCTTCCTCTGAACTTGTCAACAGATGATGGACCTATATTTGTAAATGCCAAACAGTACCATGCAATCATTAGGCGCCGCAAGTTTCGTGCAAAAGCCGTGCTCAAGAATAAAGTAACTAGAAACCGTAAGGTATGATCTTTCACTTCAATTGCTCCCCGTAATAAATGTCATTCATGTTTTCTGTAAGACAAAAGGCATCTATGCATGATGTTGTACTTGTCAAATTATGGAGAATGTAAAAGTAAAAATTCAGATGTAACTACAATGCGGTTATATGCCCATTTCCTGCAGCTGATGTGCTTCATTAAATCTTAAATGTGGGGTACAACTCTTTGGCATTTATTACTTATTAGAAGATGATTTTCCAGTCTTCAGTCAAGTTCGATCATTTTAGCACTTCAACTTGAAAAATATATTCTTATTTGAACCTTGGTGTTTATCAAGGCCTGATGCTGACTGGTTTTGTTGGTGTGGCTTATCTGTTTTAAGTTGATTGTCAATCGGTTGCATTCCCTAATATAGTATCTTAAAATGTTAAAATTGTCTTTTAGTTCTGTTCCAGCCTTTCCTTCGACCAAAATTTTCCTTTGCCAAACTTGAAGAATAGCACTCCAAAGTTTTTTTTTGATGAATTAGTGTTCTGTGGTGTTTCATTTGACAGCCGTACATGCATGAATCACGTCATCTTCATGCTATGCGCCGACCAAGGGGTTGCGGTGGCCGTTTCTTGAATGTGAGAAACTTGAGCAATGGGAAGGGAGGAGCTGAAGCAAAGAAAGACAGCAGTGGGCAATTTCCCCGGCCAACTGGTTCTCAGAGTTCTGAGGTCTCACAATCCGAGAGCGGCACACTGAGCTTGCCAAAAGAATCTAATGGCAGTGCCGGGAATCTCTCTGGGTCAGAAGTCACTAGCATGTACTCGAGGGAAGATCTTGATCGTTTTCCGATCAATCACCTTCGACCATCGGTCTACCCTTTCACCAGCATGAACGATACCTCGCATAGTATTGTCATGCCCAGCCAGTGGGTCGCGGCGGTGGACAACCGCCGCAACCTCAATGTTTGAAAGCAACGGAAGTGGGGTCCATGCGCGACCTCACTTCCCTCTGGCAACCAAGTGGAGAAGTTCCGCTGCAGTTCCTGTTATGGTTATTGCAATTGGGTACCATTTGGTTGCTATGCAATAGGCAAATCATTCTTGGCTCATATGCATTAACTTAGTCCCTAGTCACTCTGGTGTACTGGTTGGCTAATCTTTAATGCACCTGTAAAAGAACATGACTAAAGAACCTAGAATAACATGTATTTGTTGACTACTCCATGCCCATGGAACTACTAAGAGAATGGAAGACTAGGTTTGTGTTTGCTGATGTCTGGTTAATACTTAAAGTTTGTTGGTGTCGAAGTCCTTGATGCTTACCGTGTGGATTGTGAACTATTTGAAGTGGAGTATTGTAATTTAAGTTTGTTTTAGTGTCTCATCATCATCAGTATTGTCCGTGATTGTCAAATCACTGCTCTTTAACTGCACTCCAGGAACCGAAGGACGGGGTGGGAGAACCTTTGTCGAATCCTTGAAACTTATTAGTTCAAACATCATAATGCCATGTCTATTGGACTCGACCGTGTAGCCAGCTGCAATGGCATGTGAATGATGAGGAAACCATGATGGGAGCAGAGAGAGTTTTGCAGGATTGTTGCTGCGATAATCTACAACATAAGATGTTCCTAGACTTGCTTATGTTTTATATGCAACGAGAGGAACTGGCCAAGGCGTTAGATGGTCAAGCTAAGTGGAATCACCGTTAGTGTCTAGTAATGTGTTCAGATCATTCTTCTCAGTGTAAAAGGCAGCGGCGATCAACGGCTGTTTTTATCAGCTTTTCGTCTGCGAGCAGCAGGAATTCCTAATGTGCTTATGAACCATGAGCGAGCACAGCAGCATTCAGGTTGAGCGTGTCCGTCGTTCAGCAACATATGAAGTAACATTAGGGTCTGGATTCAATCTTAAATAGTGTGTTTTGTTTAAGTGGTCGACGGGTGAGAATTGAGGAATACTTACGTGGTAACTCGTTAAGTGACGCTTAACGCTTCTTGAGAATAAGGTCGACTGAAAGACATACTTGGAAAAGATCAAATTCAGCAAGAGTGTCGCTCAGTGTTTTGAGAGATGAATGACATAGTTAATGAGGGAAAAACAATCATTGACGTTACTTGGAATGTTATCAACTACTTTGCTAGAGCTATTCAGTCATGTTAACAACTTACCAAATCAATTTGAAAGTTGGCAACGAGCCCTTGTCGGCCAAAATTTAGGCAACATGTTAATCATGTTCGAACTTTGGATTTGCATCATGGGCTCGTGAAATTCTTGTTAGCATTTCAATGCCTATAATTTAGATTTAAGGGGCGTGTTTGGGGGAATGGATTGTTAAGCAACTTTGGGTCTTCAAAGTCCCTTAAGCTTAAGTAGTAGACTTGTCAAACGGGTGGATCGGGTCGGGTCATAAATGATTCGATTCAAATTGACCCATTTATGACTCATTTATGCGTAATGCAAATTTGTTGACCCATATCCGACTTATAATGCTAAAACGCTTCCATATTTAATCTAGTCTAAGAAAACCCGTTTCTTATGATTTTTAAAAAAGATTATGTTACTAAAACACTTCTATGCAATACAAATCTAGTGGGCAATTTTTATAATTTTAAAAAATTGAATTTTTATATTTTATATATTATTTTTCTTTGTTTCTTTTATATTTTTTCCTTTTTTTTTTTCTAGAAATCCAGTGAGATTTCCTTCTTCCTCTGGTGACTTGCAGCGTCCAGTAACCGGCCGACGACGACTAACGATCGTGATCGAGACTAGCCAATGACCAGCGACCAGCCAGATCCCAGCGAGCTCGAGGCTCGAGCTTGCTTGTTGTGGTGGAGGAATAAGGAAAAAGAAATAGACAGAAAGAAAAGAAAAATAAAATAATTAAGAAATTTGAATTTTTTAAAGAAATTTGGCGACCCTCGCCGGATTAGTAAAGTAGTTTGTGTTTTGGTAAAATTTTCTGGAAACGCTTTAGGCTCAAAGTATCGATAAACCCCAAAGCTCAAGGCAAGTATAATCTACCAGCTCTCGGCCTTGAGTATTTTGGAAAGGTAACTTAAAAGAATTAAGGAATTCTTTTCTTCCATCCTTAACCTCACTAAACTACTAGAATTCCACTTTCACCCCTCAACCAATTGAGAGAGAGAGAGAGAGAGAGAGAGATTATCAACACTTAATGAGATTAAGCATGATAAGCTTAAATAGGATTGGCTGAAATAACTCAAGTAATTAAAAAATCCAGTTAATGTGATAAGTAAGGGAGAGATTACGTAATTCGTTCAATAAAAAATTATTGATGATAATTAAGATTTTGCCAAATATATTGATAACACCTACTAATGTTTTTTTTTATTTGGTTAGGGATTTATAATGTTCGGCTAATTTTCAGTTATCATCAAATAACTTATTGTTTTTATTTTCAGCGCTTGAAATTATCAACAATTAAAACCCGTAACTTAATTGTGGTTAATTTTCAGCATTTCATTTCAGTTTTACCAAATAGGAAAATAATAAAAATAAAATTAATACAATCAACAAATTTGATCAACTAAATGATGGTTAATTTTCTAATTAGTGAAAAATGATATTATCATTTCTTGGAAGAGAGCCAATCTATAGTGAAAAGAAAGGATCTGAGCGTGAGTGTTGAGAACTTGCACACACCCTTTGTGGACTCAAGCTTGAGTGCCAGGGATCGGAGCTTGAGTGTTAGGGACCTGAGCATTGTTTTTATGGACTTGAGTGTCAAGGCATCAAGCACGGGCAATAGGGCTTTGGGCTTGGCCTAAATGGACACGGGCGTGCGCATCGGGTTCAATCTCAATGGACTCAAGCTCGAGCGCCGAAGACTTGATCCCGAAAATCGGTGACTCGGGAACCAACATTGGGTTTTCGGGTTCAAATGTAGAGTTTCAAGTCTAAACGCCAATATTTAGTTATATTTTGAAAAATGTTTTCTGATTTTACAAAAATCTTTTTTTTTTAATTTAAGCATCTTTTTAAACGAATCAAAAACCGAAAAATGAGAAAAAAAAAATTTCGCCAAACGAAGGAGCCTTGGCAACCTTATCCGTCGGTGTCGCTCGCGCTCTCCCAGTCTCCCTCGCTACAGAGCATAAACGAAGTAGAGTAGAGTAATCTTATCTCCGCTAGTACTCAGAATTCGTCGATCATCTTCACCATCCGCTTCTTCTTCTTCCTCCGAATTCCTCCATTTCAATGTCGACCTCATCTTTGTCAGTGGCTGCTCCTCCCTCGCTGTGCAACAAGACCCCCTCCTCTGCTCTCTTCTTCGCCCCTCCCCCCGTCTCGCTCCCCTCCCACTTCCCTCCAAAACCCCCCGCTCTCCACCTCCTCGCCCTCAAATCCTCAGCCTCCGTCTTCGGCTCTTCGAGACTCGTCTCTGTCCCTCGCCAGCGCCTTCTTTCGGCTGCGTTCGACGGGTTCGAAGCCGAAGACGGCGTCGCGGGATCGGAGGTAGAGGACCCAGAAGAGGCAGAGGAGCTGCTCGAGAGCTCGAACGAAGAAGAAGAGGGAGAGGAGAGCGGGGACGAGGAGAGAGTCTCGGGTTCTTCGGGTGGATATGGGAGGTTGTACGTTGGGAACTTGCCTTATTCCATGAATTCTTCTCAGTTGGCTGAGGTTTTCGAGGAGGCTGGGCGTGTGATAAATGTGGAGGTTCGTAGCCTTCTGCTTTTGTATTGCATTTCGGCTCTCTGTTGTTTGCTTGTTTGTTTATGTTTTGAAGATTTTTGGTTACTGGGTTCTTGAAAATTGACTGTTTTTGTGTGTTCATCGTTGGGTCGTTTCAGGTTGTTTATGATCGAGTGACAAATAGGAGCAGGGGCTTCGCGTTTGTTACCATGGGGACTGTGGAAGAAGCTCAAGAGGCTATTCGGATGTTTGATGGATCTGTAAGCACTCCCCACCCAAATCCATGACCATTCGCACTTAAGGTGGTTCTTGATGCATGAATTGAATTGTGGCCTTAACTGTGAAATACTGTCGCCCTGTTTGTGGCCTTGTCACATGTGTCATTTCTTGCATTCTGTGGAACACTAGCTAAAGTGAACTACTTCGTGAAGAATTGGAACCTGCTCAGGTAGACAGTCTGTTGTAGCTGAATAAGACCTCTTTTCCATCAAGAATGGCCCTATATATACTGTTTTTGCTTTAGATGAAGTAACGTGGATGTTTTCTCAATGCGAACGTAGTTGTTAGTAGTAGCTAGCAACAGCAATCAGTGTGTTAATTTGGACGTAGGACTTGTTGGATATTAAATCAGTCTCGGCTGACTGATCCATTGTTACATTGGTGGTGACTTTTTGACTGGGCTTTGTAAATTTTGAAAATGAATGTGCCAAGCATTGTGTAAATTCATGTGTTGTTTGGTGTTATATTGCTAGATGCTCACCCTTTCACAGTTATTATTAGCATTAATAACTAACCTGTATTTAATTGTTTATCGAGCATTTTCAAAGTAATCTTTGCGATAGAGCTGGTGAAGCTCTTTTCAATGTATACATCTATTTGAGAGTTGCTTTTGCTCTGGTCATAGTGTGTTGTGGGGTTCAATGTTTGCTTCTTTCTTCTTCTTTCATTTTTTGTTGAGTATCTGTGACACTGAGATGATGTGTGGGCTAGTTTGCTAGACGAAGGAAATTAATGTTTGTTTTCATGTTCAAACAGCAAGTTGGCGGCAGAACAGTCAAGGTTAACTTCCCCGAAGTGCCAAAAGGAGGTGAAAGGGAAGTAATGGGACCGAGGATCAGAAGTAGCAACCGTGGCTTTGTGGACAGCCCCCACAAGATCTATGCAGGAAACCTTGGGTGGAACCTCACTTCCCAAGGTCTCAGAGATGCATTTGCTGACCAGCCAGGCCTGTTGAGTGCAAAGGTTATATATGACCGGGATTCTGGAAAATCCCGAGGATTTGGATTTATCTCCTTTGAATCTGCAGAGGCTGTGGAATCAGCTTTGGATGCCATGAATGGAGTGGTAAGACGCATTGAACTGACTAAAAATCCACATTCTTGTTAGGGATTGCTACAGTTTGTAGCCTTGTATGGTGCCGATTTTATTTCAACTATAAGCTTCATATAATGGCTAATAAAGCTTTGCATGAGATATTTGAGATTGGTTTAACACTTAATTTTTTAGCAATTTAGGAGTGATAGGGCGTTCATACGAGAACTTCCACTAGGTTTAGCTTGTTTGTAGGCATATTGCAACCATTCACCTTAAATTAACATAATTGCATAAGGTATTTTGGCAAGCATTTGCTAAAAAACAGTGACACCGTATGATTGTTCTTTTCTTGTTGAAAAAATAAACTTTAGTGTGGTAAATGCTAATTTTCAACATTTCATGGTTAAGGACTAAGCATTAGTCCTTAAATATTTGCTGACTAACTGTGTTTCTTTTTCTTTTGTCTTGGCTATAACGGGAATCAGGAGGTGGAAGGGCGGCCCTTACGATTAAATTTGGCAGCGGACAGAGCATCTCCTGCTTCTCTGGACAGAAACGCTGCAAACAATCTCGACAGCAGCGAATTGATTTCCAGCATCAGTGGCTGAGCAAATTTCACAAGTTTTGGCCTCCATATACCTGTAGAGTACTGAGGCGGCATGAGAGGAATTGGAGGAGAGGACTATGGAGATCCTTGTCTCATGCTTAACCCAGTAACTTTACAACTCAACCACTTGCAAAACTCAGGTTCTCTGTGCCGGGGCGTTCATAGATGATGGTGAATATAAAGTTCGGTGGCCCTAGAGAATATGAGATTTTTGGATGTACATACACTATAGTTATATGCGTGGATAGTCTGCTATGATGTTGCCTGATTGTGAGTGGTCCTGCATAATTTTGGAGTCGAGCAGTTATATGAAAAGTATTCGCTAATTTTCCTCGACAGTCGAACACTTGTTTCAAGAATGAAACTTTAACCGAATCTATTTGTTTTAAGGGAGAAAGATGTGCATTTGGAAGCTTGGATGTTCACAACTTCCTTCACCAAGAGTTTTGCTACACAGTCGGTCATGGTGTAACAGACAGATTTGGGGCCAAAAATTGATGTTGCAAATATTTCTGAGATGTGATAGATGACGATGATCAAGTGAAGGATTCTCCCTCCTTTGTTCGTGGGAGGGAAGAGAGAGGAAAGTGTAATCCGGAATGAACGTGTTGCGAAGGGCTTTGCACGAGAGATAATATTGTGAATGTTGGACGAAATGGTTTTGAGGAAGAGCGAGAAACGAGTTGATTTCTTCTGACATGACTGCTTGAGAGAGAGGGGAGAAAATTACTAAAAAAAATCATAAATTTATTATTTTTTGTCAATTCAGTCTTAAACTTTATAATTGTGCATATTAAGTTTTAAATTTTTTTACATTTTGCCAATTGAATTCATTCGGTCAATTTTAACCGAAAATTATTGACGTGGACATTGTTAATAATATTTTAATATTTTCATTTAATTTTTATTAATATTTTCTTTTCTTTTATCTTTTCTATTTTTTCTTCTTTTATTGTTTGGGCCAGTAGAGAGCCGACGGCCACCAACCGAGGCCCTACGAGCCATTGCCGGCCACAGGAGAGGGCCGCCATCCCTCCCCCATTGGCTAGTGAGGGCTCATGGCCCTCGCTTAGAGCTGTACAGCCCCTCGCCTAATGGCTGGTGAGGGCTCACTACCCTCCCATGCAGCTAGCAAAATGGTCACCAGTCCTCCTCAATGGTTGGTGGGGGCTCGCGGGCCTCACTTAGATTTGAGTGAGGGCTCATTGGCCATGTACAAGAGTAACGACCCTTGCCCAATGGTTGGCAGCCCTAAATAATAATAAAAAAAAAAAGAGAAAAATATTAATAGAAAAGGTTAATACCAAGAACCACCAAGTAAATAAGTGTTTTGCTGCACTGTCGCACTCTGTTCTCGCATGCCAATATGCCATATTCAACGTTAATGCCTAGAGTTGGAGCATCAGTCCCTATAACTGAGTCTCAAAGTAAGCGACGATGCCCATGGTAGGTCGGCTAGGAAAATAGCTTGTTTTTGGTGATTGATCCGCCGCGGTAAATGAGTCGACATCTTGCGCCGGAATCGACCTCCCTACAAGGACAGGAGGCATTCCATTGAAGTCGATATATCCAGCCTGAACACGGATCATTGAAGCTATTTTTGTGGTTGCATTTCAAGGATTTACTTTCACTCATTCTATCAAAAACAAACTTTTTTTTTTGGAAAGTCGTGAACACCTTCAACTGCGGAAGCATCTAAGTAGAAACCTAAGTTTCAGACAGTTTTGTCCATTTCTCTAGTAAGACACCTAGACAAGGAATATTAGCTATTCATTCGGTCAATCTTCCCTTCTTTTCTCTATGTTTGATCGGATCCATTCTCTTCACTCAGTTTAGGAAATCAGGACCGAAACAGAAACAGACGTTCTGAGAATTTCAAAATCCCACATTTGAGCAATAGAGGAAGAAATTAACTCCTATTCAAACCTCCGTTTCATTATTTCAATATAATGTCCCAGTGCTGTCAAATATAACTAAATTGCATCATATCTGGAGAGAAAACTCATCAGATTCAGTTTAAAAGGTGTGAATGACAAATAATTAATCCCACATGATGGCCTTCATTAGCACTGGCATGCATTTCTTGAATGGATATATTCAGACATCACGTCGGAAGAAGCAGCAATGTTCACATTATGGGGAGAAAACTGCAAGACTTCAACGAATCTATGTTCAAGGTTATTCAGCAGGTGTCAAACTGCCAGTAAGAAGAGCATCTGCCGTGGTGTCCAGATCTTGAGGAAAGAAAACTCTGCAGAAATTGCACGGGCAAAATTTCATGAAGATTTAGAAGATGAAACTGTTCTGGACAAGATAAGACACAGTTCAGTATCAAGAATAGGTAGCTACAAGGTGTGAGCTACCACAGTGCAACTCCGAGTCCTATAGTCAGAGCTGGTGGACGCTCCAGTTTTAAAATAATTTTGAATGGAGGCAGTAAGGAATTAATTTCGTTCTGAGAAAAGCAGGGGAAAAAGAGAGTCGACAATCCACCAAACTAGAAAGCAGGGACTTTCATTGAAGCATATTGAATAAGCCAGAACAAAATATACTTCATCATGACAAACCGAAATACCTGCAGGTGTTATGATATAATGTCTTGCTCAGCTGATCTATGTCATCAATGCCTTTGCAACCAGCAACCACCTCCAGAACTTGACTGAGAATTAGTAATACAGGGACAGATTATTAGAAATTGTGAAGATATCAAAAGATTAAAGCATAGGAGACAAATATTCTTTGCTTCAACTAAGGTAATATCAATTAAGTTATAGTTCTGGACCAAAGAAAAATAAGCTAAACCAATATTCATAACACATGATAAGTGAAGTATCTCAAAACAGAATTTAGTTGGGGGTACATTCCAAGGGAACCTTTTTAATTCGTTCTTCGTGTCTACTTATTGCTAGTCAGTTGCAAGAACACTACTACTAAAATGAGCGGTTGTATGATTCTAACTAAAAGGCACCACGCAACAGTCTCCAGTTGGAAAAGGAGAGGTGGGCGGGGTCAGGGTGGGGCATACCAATAACTGACCAGATAAAACTCTCCATAGCTCAAGTAAAACTACCAGAACAAGAGAAAAGAAAACTGAAACTGCATCTGTAAACAGGGTATAACTACCCATTAAAAAAGGGCGAGAACCAATATATCAAGTCTACAAACAGCAGACACAGGGAATAAACCATTAGAAACTGTGACCTTATTCAAAGAATAATTTTGTTATGTCAATAAAGTGCCACACAATGAATGGCTTTACTGATAAAAAAAATTGATATGTCAAGGGAAAAACGTCTCTTTGTTAGTCCATAGGCGCACACAAATATTACCAGGAGTTCAAAAATTTTCGGCAGCTGACATTGTGAGTCTTTCTTTCATAGACAATAATCATACAGGAATGTATTGGCTCAGCTTCAATAGTGTCTTTCTTCCTTTTATAGACAATAATCTTGCAGGAAGCACATAATCCAATGCACACAGTAGCTTTCAAGCTTCACTAATCATTTTGTCATGCCTAGCTATGAAGACATTGGTCAAAGATGTACAGACCAAATACATATGGTACTTGCAGTGTTGTGCTCTGCCTAGTATCGGTCTTCGAGCATTTGAGTTTCTCTCACAACCAACGATAAGAGAATTATAGAGATTTCATTTTGTTACTCTTTTTCTCCCTCTCTAAATTACAAATGACCAATATAACTTTAACACGGCATATAGCAACACAATAAACAAAAAACTCACTGAACTAAGCAAGGTTCATTCCGCCCTTTAATAATGCTCTCCGGATCATATTTCTGCTTCTTTTTTGAAGGCCACAGAGTCTTAACGTAGCCGATGCCAGCATGAGTGCTCTTTATTTCACAATATGGAGAATCTGTCTCGATCATCATTCTTTCAAGGGGAATTCCTCGAACAACATCAAGATTCTCAGCGGTCTTCAGAGAGCAACCATTGACACCTAGTTAGGCATCAGAAACCAAAACTGAGAAGAGAACATATAGTACTGCCAAATCATGTCTCCCAGGAGAAATGTTGTCATCGAAGTTAATGGACAGTTCTAGCATTTAGAACATAAGAGAAACATTTGGTGGAGGTAATACCAATAAGTAGAGTGGTTGCTGTATTAATATGTAGTATTTAAGTCCCCACAAAAACCTGTCACAGAAATGGTTATAGATATTTGACCATGTTCCAAGACTTCAGCTAGCATCTAGCTGCATACTCTTTTTCCTGAGTCCTGAAAGGCATACTTTCCTTTAAATTTGATTGGGCAAAGAGTTGCTCCATTGGCAAATGGGGCCAACATGGACATTGTATGTAACAGCATTTTTTACTGTTAATAACCTTACAAAAAGAAAGGGAAAAAAGAGTGCTATAAAAAACCAACAACTTATCCTTATGTGGATGCCATTCAACCTTGAACCAAAACTTAGTATGCCTATCATACTCCATTTGGTAACCAACAAAGAATTGGACTACTAGAACTAAAAGTCTTTTCAACTTTATAGTGCTACTGAATAAGCACATCAGAAACCAGAAATAATCATCCCTCGCACTGCAATCCTATCCCTAGAAGCAACAGATCTAATCTAACACCAACATCTCCACTTGGACCTTTCTCTCAGGAAATCAAGATCAACAACACTAACCCCACCCACCCTCAATACATGAAAAGGCACCAGTATCACCAAACTGTGTCCAATCAAAAAGCACAGTGCAGTGCGAAATGTTCACACCAGAAAGCCATTGGAAGCCTGAAGCACCGCCAAACAGAATATGTTACAAATAGACAAGATGATTACAGTGAAAGGTTGTCCAGTTTATTGGTCCACGAAATTTGATGTTCATCTCCCTTGTTTTTAATGTACCATTCTGTATATATTTTTTACATCACATATTTCCGTCTCGTACTTCTTGGCTAAGGAGAGAGAGTAGTAACTTGTCATTTTCAGAGGCTACTTTGTGCCAGATCGCCAAAGTACCATCTGTTTAGATGATTGCAACTTATGTGAATATTAACAATTGATGCAGGAGCATCAACCTATATTAGCAGTTTAAGTCTATATTTCCTTTATTTAGTATTTTCTTATGTTATTAGGTATATATGTGGTCACTTCAAGTCTTCTCAGTTCTAGCCCTTGTTTCCTTTTTCCATTTTGCTGTCTTTTACATCTCCAACTACGTCAAGATATGAAATGCATGGTTGGTGAAGCCTTGACCAAATAAATAATTGGATATATCCATCTCAAACAAAATAATTAGCTAAATATTCATAGAGATGTGCACAGGAAGTTGTGTTCATGGAGAAAGTCTAGGACGGGGTAAAAACTATATTCACCTATAAAGATATTACTGAAGGAAAGAAGCTTATCACAATCTTCGGCACTCCCTGTAAATGAATGTGCCACCCCAGCTGTAAACCTGCTTCAAAGACGGAAACATCATATATGGAAAATTCTTCTTCTGAAGAAACAACTAAAAGATAATATACCAGGCCTATCACCACTAAATAACCTTAAACAGATACTTACAGGAATGACATACAATGATCAAATAAATGCCTCTAAGTTCGCTTAGCATAGAGAAAAGAGAAGTGATGATAAACAACTTTACATATATGCAACAGTTTATCTCCTGTCAAGTTTAAAAGAAAAAATAATAATTGACAAGCTGATGAAGAATGGGGAAGAAGTTGATCATCAGCTGAAAATAAAGCATCAGGCTACGTCCCTTTCATGCCTATCTAATGCAAAGCCAAAAAGTAAGCCACCCTTGTCCATAAAATGAAAGTTAAACTTTTCCAATTTTTAGAAGCACCCCCTTCTTTATATCAGCATGCTCTTGCCATAATTGATGCAGTCCCGAAAAATTCAGACAAGAGAATAGGAAGAGAATAATGATGCGGCAGCATGTGAAATCAAGAAAAATTGAATTTTTTTTTTAGGGGGGGGGGGGGGGGGGGGGTAAACAAACAGAAGCTCTGATCTCCTTGTCGGATGCATGTGATCCTAAAATTCAAATGAACATTCAGTAGTCTGAAGCTGCAGTTGCATCTTAGGGAATCACTCTACTATTGTCCTGATTTAGAACTTCCGATTATTGATTCCACAATTTCAGTGCTTAAATCAAAAAATGACTTTGACAAAGAACCCACACCTGAAGGAAAATACGAGTGGACTAAATGCCCACTATTCATTTTTCCATCTCTTTACATTGTTTTGATTACCCAACTCAAGGTAAGGAGGAGAAAAGATACATTTTTCAGACTAACAACTGAGAATTGTTGATTACATAATCTTATTAGATATGTTAATTCATCATACAAAAGATAGACATGGTCAATCAAAGTCCATTATCATCGAGTAAAGTCGGACACTTACTATTTCTGTGGCTCATAAGTTGTTCTTGTACACTTACTTAGTATTTGCACATACAAACAGGAAAAAGAAAATTGCATTTGAACATAAGAAAGAGAAAAGAAAAGTGCATATCCCGTCATTGGAACATAAAAGGCATTAAGAAGGGAAAGCATAAAGCGTATCCAACAGAAGACAGAATACACTGCCAATGGCACATGCAGAAATCCCAAAACAGGTCCATTTCACTAAGCGTCCAGGATCGCACCTGTCCTTGTTTCTCTCCACGATTTCACAGAAGTCATCAGCAGCGGCACGCATATGGAGAAACATAGGAAGCTTAGTAGCACATGCCAATTCAAACTGCCTCTCAAAGTACCTATTTTTTAGGAAGACATTTAAGAAGAATCAGTTTATCAATTAAAAGCGATCACTTGCAATAAAGAGACGGGCAAAAATATAAAACAAAACAAAGATTTCACCTCACTGTCTACATACTTCTTTTGAATCTCGGAAGGGCAAAAATGAAGCCTGTCATAGTCCAATCCACATTCACCGATTGCCACAACCTTTACATCAGTACGTAGATTAGCTAGTAGAAAATGAAACTATAGTGTTCTCTATAAACAAGATAATGATGTTGAATAGCAAGTGAACATATCCAGGACACTACGACGTCATTATTCCACCATATAGATTAAAGTAAACTGAGAACATATATGTAGAAAGTGAAGGACTACATAACAAGGCAACTGACTATAATCCGATTAAAGTTGGCAGTTCTGTATTTTATCAAAGCTCTCCATTCAATGACCAAAACAAAAGCATCAATGTTTTTGCAGAAAACTTTCGCACTTTTTGCTTATTTGAAAAGTCATCATAAAAGGCATCCGCAGTGTTAAGAAATGTGCTAAAGCATTATCAATTCACTTCACCAACATATTATGAAAAATTGGGCTTACTTTTCCTTTCTGTATGCCTTCTCTAGCCAATGATAGAAGAGACTGATAATGCTTTTCTGGATCTCCACTCTCTTCAAATTCCTGAAGAGAAATCGACATGCCTAAAATCAGAACCATCCAACAAAATATTCTGGAAATAAGATCCAATAAAATTTAAATAATATATGATACCCTGCATCTAGTTGGATGTACTCCTACAGTGCAAAAAAGCCTCCCTGACATTGTCAAAATATCAAATGTGTAAGTCCAACATCCATCAAAGTACAGAATCAAGGTGAAAAGGTGGAGAATACTTTCTATACGGAGTTGCAAGTTTCTAAGTCCTTGGGAATCAATAATGAGCTTTCATGTATCAAATGCAAAAGGAAATTCTGTCTTTTCAATAAAGCCTACATACCATCCGTTTCTGCAATTGCAAGAGCTTCCTTTGATTCCTCAAGCGACCCACCAGTCACCTGCAACAATAATTAGTTACAGCCATTTTAAACTTCTCAATTTTCTGATAGAAAAATAAGATGAATTTTTTTTTTATAGAGTCAGCAATCTGAGCCAGCCATCTAATAAACTTTGTCACTGTACATAACATCACAATTGGTCCAAAGTCCTGTTCATGGACCCATGTGGGTCAAGTAGGAAACTGCTGACCTTGAACCTAAACCATTCCCAAGAAACAATCCTCTCTCCAAGGCCCCGATACCGACCACAAAAAGACAACGAGAACAATGCTCTTTCCCATTTAGAACACAGAACCCTACAAGCTCTTAACTAGCATGAGCACCTGAAGTCACCAAATTCACCCATGACATATAAATTTTAACCTACGAAAGCATCTAAATCATTGGTCATATGGAGGTAGTCATTATCCGAGGAAAGAAAATTACACAGGGTACTGAAAATTTTATTTTTCATGCAATTTAGGAAGACAACATTGTTGCAAGTTACAGTGCTGAAGATTTTGTTGAAAGTAGCCTCGCAAGTAGGAAGCAATGATGGCCTTTAGTAGGTCTTTGCTCTGCCATAAACCACATAGGAAATCACTTGTCAAACTCCTTGCTCAACTATTCAATTGGATCTTTCCCAATAAAATGTCAAACAGAGAGAGCTATCCAAACTCCAGATGGTACAGCCTTCCCAACTCCACTGTCGTTTAGATCTTTGTAGTCTGAGAGAACATCAATTAGACTAAACTGGCTCAATAACCTCCAACACTGCCAAGAATCTTCCATCTAACCCAACCGCCCCTAATGGACAGTACCCACACAGAATGCAACTCTTATTGCCAACATATCCAAATTCATCTCGGGCAAGGCGAGCCATATACTCACGATGATCCGATCAACACCGGCACACCAGGCTCTGGTCAGCACCGTGGCAATATCGGCCACATGGCATTGCCTCCCGTTGTAGATTCCTCTAAACATGCCATCTACATCCAAATTTTCATTCTCACTCAGTTTAAGAAACAGACACAAAATGTAACCAATTTCATAAATGGGGTACGAAAGAATCGACTGCCGGCAATTTCAGCCACAACGCAACAAGTGTTCGATGAAATGCCTGACCTGTGAAGTTGACGGCAATATCTGTTTTCGAAGGCCAGAGAGAATGAGCAAAGAGTGAGAACGTCTCCATTTACATGGTGGAAAGCAAGAGAGTGAATTGAAATCGAGATTTCAGAAAGGAAAAAGAACAGCTGACTTGCCTATCATCCGCAGTGTTGCCATAGCCGTAGCTGAGAAGAAGTGAAACAGTGCGCCCGACCACTGAAAGCTGATTATAAGCAAAGTCGTTGATCTTTCGTCGGTTGTTTTTTAAGGCCTTTGTTTATTATTTTCGAATTTTCAATTGAGCTGTCAATAATATCATAATTATATGGAAAAATAGTATAAATGATTCATGAATTTTGGTCCTATGTGTAATGTCGTCCCTGAACTTTTGATTTATTCAATGTGGTCTCGAAACTTTTGGTACATATTTAATTTAATCCGTGAACAATATGTAAACGTTCAATGTTGTCCCTGGACTTAAATTGATGGAAGGATAACATTCAATATTTTTATAGAATTTAGGGACTAATTTGAACATTTAACAAAAGTTAAGGGGCCACATTAAATTAATTGAAAGTTTAGGACGATGACATTACACATTAGACTAAAGTTCATGGACCACATCAAATAAATTAAAAGTTCAAGGACGACACTGCACATTAGGTCAAAATTCATAGATCATTTACGTTATTATCCCTAATTATATCACAGTTACATATATGCCTTTGAATTCTGAGAAGCAACAACGTCTAGATTAATTATTTTACATTTTGAATGATATTCAACTCGATCCTTGAACTTTATTTTTGTTCAATTTGGTCCTTTTAAATTTTAATCTTCCAATCGAGCCGGTTTCGCCCTTACTCATCAATTTGGTCCGATTGATGCATGACATGCCAATTCAAGGTAGTCACAGGAACCACCTTTGTTGACGCCCGGCGTGGTTATGAACGCCAGTGAAATTTTGATGAAAAGTGAAATGGAAAATCATGACATGCAAGGGGAGGTGGGGGGCACTGCTACTCGCCCTTCGCCGCGTTGACCTACTTGCTCCCACCCAGATTTGGATTTACCGCTCTTCGCCACCGGAGTGTGGGGGATTGCCCTCGCCGGTGGCCGCACGAGGATCGACCGTCCTCGTCAGGACACCGACCTAGTTTTTTGCTCCTCTTTTTGCATTTTTTTTTAAATTTAGTTTACATCGTTGTATGCGTAAGTAGCCACATAAGCGAAGGTGGATCCAATGGTCGAATTGCATTGCTACATTAGATGCCAAGGGGATAAATTAACCAGACTGACAAGATCGGTTTCAATTTAAAGAGCACAATGAATGAATTGAACAAAGTTCATAATTAAAGACCAGATCCGATATTGTCCCACATGAAAAAACTGTAGTACATGTTACATACCAAAAACATATTCCCAATTTTTCGTTTAACTAACGTGGCCTGATGACACAATATTATGTATCCAATGCAGCGATGCACATTAAAGAAATCAATTAATAATATAAAAAGCTTTCCCCTCAAATTCAGAGCCAGTCTTTGGCGGTCAATATATAATGCCCAATTCTTTTCCCCAAATCTATAGCCTCTCTTTTCTTAGGAAGGCAAATGTTATAGCGCAATATGTGCAGCTCGTAACAATTTAATAGAAGACAGAGAGTCCTCCTCATGATTTAGGAACTCACCATATTATGTTACACAGATGTTCTAATCAACGAAATTCATTGATCTAGGAAAACTACATAAAGAATTACTATGTTCAAAACCAAAAGCAACGTCCACGCTATAGTCACATGTGTCTCCACGCTAGGGACAATCAAAACAAGACTCCGAAGAGGACGCCAAACGCCATGGTCCTCACGTCGTGCCGTGGCGCTGCTACTAATTCCAAGGCTTCACGATGAAGAGCACGATCAGCAAGATGATCAGCAGCACGAGGGTTATGCCGTAGCAAGTCCACTTGCGGGAGTTCTTCTGGTACCACCGTGCCTCCTGGAGGTGGCCGGTCCCCTGGTGCACGAGCGAGTTGGCCCTTGCCACCTGGCTCTCGATGTCGTCCAGCTGGTCGCCCTGGGACTGGACCAGGACGGCCATGTCCAGGAAGACCTGGTGCAGCTCCTTGAGGTTCCTCTCCATGTCCTTCACCGCGTCGTGCCTCTCCTGGATCTCTTGGATGGTGTCGAGGACCCTGCCCCGGCCTTGTTCCTGGATCGCTTTCTGCAAGAACGTCTCGCTCTCGCCTGCGACATTTTTTTCGATTTTCCCGGGTCAGAGGAGGGAAAAGATGGTGAAGTCATTCGACGGGGACGAGGAATAACACTAGATTCATTTTCACTTTATCAAGAACTTTTAATTCGGGACATATTGAAGATGTATGTGTTTGTCAATTGTCACGATCTCAGACTCAGTCATATATAGACAAATAGAAGAGAGGCGTGAAATGCGACTCCAAATACTAGGGAACATAGAAAGAGGAAGAACAACTGTTTGTGTTCATATGTAACTCATGTGTCAGGAAATTTTAATTTGGTCAGAAATGTCATGCTCAATCAAAAAATCAAAGACGTGTTTGATTACCAACCCTCATTTGGTTTCGGCCCTATCAAACATAACAACATGCCACACTGAAACAAAAGATTTTCTCTCATGAGTAGCTGTAGTTTAGACATGTAGATACACCTAAGTCTAGCGGCTTGATTAAACAATTAACATGATTAAAATTAGATCCTATTTCTCGCGCGCGACACGTGTCTTCCAACCAACACTTCTTATGTAATACTTATACAAAATTCTCAACAACCCTTAATTCCTACGGTCATCATGGTAAAGTCAAGTAATAAATTATCCGAGTCGATTCTTCGCTACTGTTCTCTCGGCTTTCATCTACCTGGGAGCTTCTTTCTACGAATGAATTCCTAAACCGTGAAAGCGATACATCATGTCGTCAAGTAACCATGTGAAGAAGTTGCATCGTTAATTAGGAGCAGAAAGATAGAAGGAATTGACTCGGCCAAAGAATCGAGACACACATGATTCCAAGCATTCATATATGGTTTCATGTTAGGACAAAGCTGAGACGATAAGCATGCATGGAACGATTCTTTAGTATATGTGCAATAACAAAACTCACCAGTAGAAATCAGAAGATCCACCGTCCTCTCGTCCGGGTTCTCTCCGGTGACCGTGAAATACCTCCGCTTCACCGTCTCCTTGTACTCCGAAGATATCTTCTCCCTCAGCTTGAAGAATCCCTCCATGTTGTCCCTCAACTTCTTCCTCAGCCCGTTCACCACCGACGTCCTTGTCCGGTCCGACGATGACCCCGGCCCGCACCCGGGGAGGTTCCGGTTCGCGGCGTTGGCCCGATCGAGGGCCTCGAGCCTCACCTTCACCACCTTCGCCTTCTTCAGGGCCATGGCCACGTCGGAGTCCATGCGGGCCCTCAGGTCCTTCACGGCCCTTGCGTTGTGCAGTGTCTTGCTCTGCTCATGGGAGGACTGGAGCCTCTGGTGGAGGGTCTCCAGCTCCTTGAGCTCGTCCTTGATCGACTCGGCATCCTCGAAGAACTTGTCGAAATTGATGCCGCTGCCGCCACCAGCACCAGCGGAGCTCAGCTCAATGGTGTGAAAGTCGCTGTCATCGCGGGAGCGAGATAAGAGGTCGTTCATGTTGTCACAGACAGATTTGGGATACAAAACTGATGTTGCAAAGACTCGTGTATCGTGATAGATGATGATGAATAAGTGAAGGATTTTCCCTCTCTTTCGTTTGTTTAGGGGGGAAGAGAGGAAAGTTTAATCAGGAATGAACGCGTTGGGAAGGGCTTCGCATGAGAGATAATATTGTGAATTTTGGACGAATTGGCTTCGAGGAAGAGAGCAAAACGAGTTGATAATTTCTCAAATGGCTGCTAGAGAGAGAGAGAGAGAGAGAGATGGTCAAACGAGCCTGCCTCGTCCACTTCTCTCGGTCAGGCTAAGGGAGGAAGACTTTTAGTCTTTGTTCGACCGAGTCCTTTTCACGTATGAATAATGAAACTGAGAACATGGAGACTTTCGTCACATGAAAGCGGACGAAGAAAGTTCATCCGAACGAGATTATGTAGACTAACAACCGTATACACCTTAAGCAATTAGTTTTTTTTAATTATTATTATTAATATTTAAATTATCACAGCAGGAGCCCGTAGGAATATTAATTGAATAGCATATGCTTCTAGAATTGGCGATAGTCACTGAATGCAGCCTATACAACCCCCTCTCTGGGATTCAAAAGAAGACGGGGAACGGTACAAGAAATGCGGTCAAACACTCTGAAATCCAGATGACCGAAACGATTTTAATTTTCTCGGTCGATATTTACCACATAACTAAGCAATGTCTTGTGCAGGTCATTCAAAGCTTCATACCTGGAAGGATTTTCTCGGAAGACGTTAAACAAAATAACACAACAACAAGGCGCCGAAACATCACCATGTTCAGGTAATTAGATAAAAACCAAAGAGGGTGCGAGGAACAACCGCATAAACAAAGATAAGAAGGTAATACAAATGCATGTTAAAGAGAAAAGAATAAATACGACGTCAATCTTCCGGCTTTCGACAAGATGCAAAAAGAATGCCGCCCCTGCAAAGCACATTGCTTGAACTAATCTTTTATAGAGATGACCTCTATGAAATTGAACAAAGCAATTGACTGCCACACTTGCCGTGGACTGAGCTTTCCACGAATACACATAACAGCAGAAGCATATAGTGGGCTCAGCGCTGCTTCAAGTTCACGATGAATGCTTAATCAACAGAAATGTCTGCGATATTTCTCGGTTGATTTGAAGGGTAAAAATTCAAGAACGACAAGAGTGATATCACATTTTGTTCAAAATTGTCCCAGTATATGTGATTTGTACAATTCGTGTCTGCTATCAAATGCTTTGGTTACTATCGCTAAGATCCAATATGGAGACATATCTAAAAAAATTGTTCTTATTACTCCATGGGCGAAGAAAGAATTCATATCTACCTTCACTACGCTAATAGAGCTTCTTTTGGTAATAATAGATATAATACAAGAAATTAAGTACATAACTTACAAATAGTGAATCTGATAAGCTCCCTGTAGAATAAGCCAAAGCCCCTGAACCAAGATCTTATGGAGACTGAAGAACAGTGAGATAATATGAATATCCTTGACAAGTTCCTGAAGATGGTCGTGTTTCCCCATGACTTCCTTGATCATCAGGGAGCACTAGACTCCACTGCAGAATATAATTCGACAGATCGTAGGTCCCAGGAGAAAATACACAAATCTGAATAGGAATCCCTAGCGTTGACAGAGGTAGAAGCCGGACTTTTGTTGAGCTTGAACCAGTCCAGACAAAAGGGGACACACTGTCTGAGGATAGTGGCTTCATTCGGATCCCACTGACATCAGATGTGACTTTAATAGCACTATCCAATGATACATTGTGCCAACCTGCTTGATTACCAGAAGCAAGCGTAGTTGCATCACTTGATTGGGCATCACCATTCCGGCTTGAATCCAAAGTATTGATGCGCACAGATGCAGCAGCATCTGCTGAGTTGTATAGAGTCATCTTCAAGGGAACTTCACAGAAAGAGGTAGAGAAGTCGTGATGTATTAGCCGGGGCCCTTCCACTACCCATGATATCGGACTTGTGCTAGCGACACTGAAGAGCACCAATGATTTAAAGGCAAAAAGAGAGAGGAAGAGATCAGATAACATTTTGTACTGTTAAACCAAAGTTGTCAAATCTTAGACTGAATCTCACCTGCAGTGACACTCATGATGAGAAAAGAGCGAGGGCCTATCAGAAACTCCCGGGTCTGTTTCCCTGTTCAGTGGCCGATAAAGGAGAATAAAATCAATCGTATTCAAGTCTCCCTGAAATTGCACAAAGGAAGCACCAAAACTGTCAGAACTGCCAATAAGCCCAAAAGAGGCGGCACCGCACTAGCAAAGAAGATTTATCAAATGCCTCAATCTAATCTTTCATGTGACCTTAGACACAAAAGTCTTAACATCCAACGCATCCATTGAATTTGTTGCTTATCAGGTGTCTCTAGAACCAAACAGCATGAATATGGTGTGTTAAAAACATTCCATTCACAGAGACAAGCAACACAAACAGAAGTTTAGATAATCTAAGGAACAGCAAATACCACTAGCACCAATACAAAACCTATCTAATCTATTTGCTGTCCACTGCGACATCTAAAGAGAGGCGAACCTGCTTTTCACACGTTCTGTTTTAAGAACTACGCACTATTGACAGGAGAAGCTGAGCACAAACTGCAACGTCCTTTCACTGCTTGATAAAGAAAAGGTTAATTTTGTATAAAAGAGGAAGCCTCTGTTAACAGATTGTGCAATTTATTCTGTTGCTGGACTTCTCAGCCTCTCATAAGGACTTCAAAAAAGTGAATGCTTATCTTAAAAAGGGAACAGGACCAGCATTTTCCACATCAGCTTTTATCCTTAAACAAACTGAGACAGTTTGAGTCAGTATGATTAAAATGACATCATTGTTCTTCAAGGTACTTAACAAGTGAATCTATGCTCACAATC
>BCNH02000001.1:24239488-24252299 GCA_001662345.2 Metrosideros polymorpha var. glaberrima
CCTCTCTTTCCCAGCTGGTTCTTCTCTCTCATTTTCCTTTTTAAATAAACAGAATTTCTCAGACCAAAAAAATAAATAAATAAACAGAATTTCATCGATGAGGCACCATGAGAATGTACAATTTCATTTAGTATACAAATTGTCTACCTCACCTCAGAGTAGAATATGTCCATGTCCATCTTCTCAGGAAATGAAAGGTCTCCTTTTCTATTACTATTTCCTCCCAAAATCAGCAATAAACCATAAATAAGTATCAAGCCGCGCACTATCACAATAATTGAGACCTAATTGAAATTCAGAATATGGCTAATACTTAAACTTCCAGATGCAGGTTTACCTGCCAGTAAAACATCGCATGTACAGTAAAAAAGAAATAGCAAGGCACGCGGAACATACAATCATCTGCCTTGATCCAATAACAAGAACTCAAAGTCAGTGAACCCCTCACCTCAAGTGATTTTCCATGCTGCAGTCTTTCAACATCGTGGAAATCCTTCACCGGGGACAGAGAGGAATCATACATCATTCCGCCAGCTCCTTCAGTACTCAATCGTATGTCACTTACAGTGAGAGAGCAAGTACGCGAGCCATTTCCTTCTGAGCTATCTAATCTCTTACGTTTCTGCAATCAATCAACAATTTACTAAACCAAACTACAAGAAGTTCAAATTTAGGTATGACAGGCTTGGCAAGTTCAAAATACAAAATCAGGCATCAGCGTCTCTCTCTCTCTCTCTCTCTCTCTCTCTCTCTCTCTCTCTCTCTCTCTCTCTCTCTCAACAATCTACTAAACCAAACTACAACAAATTCTTACTAATTAGTTCTGTTTGAGGTATGAAAGGCTTGGCAAGTTAGGACTAGAAAATAAGGCATCAGCATCCCTCCCTCCCTCCCTCCCTCCCTCTTTATGAGGCCAGACATATTGGAGAAGCAGACGTCCAACACAAAATGCTCATGATGAAGAATAAAATGCAAATTAGCCAGGGACACATACTAGTCCACTTAAACAAGAACTTCTCGAATAGTTTGCTTAATTTCCATGAAACCATAAAGACAACTTTGATTCCACATCAATCAAACGTAACTGAATCAGTGCCAACTTGCATACTGTTTCTATCTTCAATTATTGTTAAGGAGACACTGATAAAAATTCTGTTCTCCAAGGAGCTACTGCCAAAGAATTGCCAGAAACACATCATGGTAGCAGGAGCCAGAATTCAGCATCTTATACTGACCTTAAGCATCAAATAACATGAGAATGCTTGACTGGGCATTAGAGTAGGTGAAGAATATATAGAATCAGTAGGTTGAAGCAGTGAGATTTCCCACTGACATCCAATAGATGTTAACTGGTGAATCTGGAAATTCTTTGAACTAGTTATGTTAGCTACATCCATCCGCACAAGAAACTCCTCCAGCGTAGATGGGCAGGCACTGATTTGAAATGAAACATCCAACGACGGCAATACCTATATTGAAGTAAAGATAAAGATGATTGAAGCAAAAATAAGAACAGACAAATGTTCCTTAACAAAGATTGCTTGCATATTCAACAAACATTGGCCAGGAGAAGCTATGCCAAGAGATGTAAGAACAAGGGATGGAAAAATTACCATGCCACATGGACAATTACTAATTTCATCTCATTTAGCAAATGAATGAAGTAGTCTCTTGATGTCTTTAGGGAAGAATGGTTTATATTTCAAAAGCCACGTGAGAAGACAAGAACTGTTTTGAGAGCAGCGACATACCTCTAAATTATAGAGCATCCGCAGAGTGCGGTACTTCATGAAGCTTTCTGGATTTTCTATCTCATAATAGAGAATTATGGACAAGGACACTTTTCCAGGCGCTGCAGCATGGAGCCAAAGAGGCCACAAAAAGGAAGTATCTCCTTGAACTACAGTATCCTAAAATCACATATGAGCAAGACTTAAGACCACAAAATGCCCATAGAAAAATTTGACAGCAGAAACAATATGCATCGATGAACCTTTTTACAAACCTCTGGAAACAAAAAGACATTCAGCGGAGCATTAATAGTGTGAGGTTCTAGAAGGGTTTGCTCAAAACTGTTTGTCTTCTTCTCTAAGCAAGCAGGGTAATCCATGTTCAAATTCCTCTGATTCCCAATATTCAAAAATCCTGGATGACTGATCTTCATTTTCAGATTCTGCCAAAAAATATTGTGTCACTTACAATGACAGAAGTCAAAAGTAAAATTCATACTGAACCAGAAAGTGAAGAGAATAATGGATAAGAGGAAACTAGTCTGTGCCCAGAACAAGCCACATATTGTCTTCTCTGAGAGGATAAAAGTACTTTAGCAGATTCTGCCAAATCACACTTACAATTTATGATATTGATATTGCAACTAGCCAGTTGCTTTATAAAACACTTGCTAGGCACTATATCACATTCATGTAACTAAACAGTTGCTTATTTTAACCACATCTATGAGCTTATGATACCATACGACACAACACCAAGAAAGAACAAAAGCTCAAGCAGTGCAGACGGCTGAAATAAACTATATGAGGCTACATGATCCGACATCCAGAAAAAAGCACACCACAGTGCAAGGTGCACCATGACAAGCATAATGCAGGAAAACCAAATGTTTTCATCAAACTAAATGTACCTTCACGGACAGGTCTGACTTGTTATTCAGTTCTAGAGTCAACTGCTGTAGCTCTCCAGCATACACTTTCTCAGGAAGAGATTGGATGAAGCCCTCAAGCCTGGGAACAGTCTGGACTTTCACCAAAAATGTATGACGATATAAAGAGAATTGTCATTAGCATTGGCAAAATAGTAAATGCTCGTCTCACATAATCACATATTAATTAACCCACAATCAGCTTTGCGTGGGGCATATAATCTCCCAAAATAAAATGCCATGAAAATGATACAAATGGGCATGACAATGTTTTCATGTTTCTTATATCTGGAAGAAAGTGAGGGGACTTTATGAACCTTGACAACAACAAATTTGAGGCTGTCAGCAGGAGATTGTTTGTTTTTGTTCCTCCCCTTCTGAATCTTCTTCACAGAACTCGTTTCTAAGTTGTGAAAACCAACCACAGAGCTGGAAAGTTTCCACTTAACACCCACAATTTTCAAAGTGCCTTCCACTCTGGGAGTAACCGTTAGTTGCACCTAGAAAAAAGTATGGTTATGACAACTTCCAATGGAAAGATGAGTATAATGCTCAGAGAAGAAATAAATGCTAATAAGTAGATAAACATTGAGCAAATTGTGATATGTCTATGAATCCCACTGTGCACTATGGAAGCCAATCTATCTAAACATTCTATACATTGAAAAACAGAAAGAGCAACTATGACCAAACAATGCTTAAGACAAAGGTGGGAAAAAGAAATACATACTAATGAAATTCAACTATAGCTCTAGAGGAATTTAAATTTAACTGAGAGTATATATTTCATTCAATAGGGCCCACAAGGATCCAATGTGCCAAGTGATGACAATAGAAAGTGCAGAAGCAACAACACTGAACTATGCTTCTTAGGCTAGTTCTGGCTGACTAACATTTCACTGTTCAGTGCTGCAAAGGCAGGCCTTATCTACTCCAAGTCACATGTCACCAGTCACCCGCACTTTTATACACAACCATGTCATGTAATTCATGATTGTGAAACTATGAAAAGCATGACACAAAACTTAATGCACGGAGTTCGCATTAGACTTTTGTAATGTGACTAGAATCACTCACATATGTTGAAGCTAATTTATTCCAAATTATTTCCTCTGTTCCTTTTAGGTTAACATGGAATCCTTTTTTATGTTTTCCCAATTAACAGGTCCAGTTTTTGCCAATTTCAGAAAAGACAAGATGGGAAAGATGTATAAACAAATGTAGCAGTGGCAAATGACGGTGGGAAACTATGATGTCAAAGCAAACTCCCACTGTATCATATTATAAGCTAGCTAAAAACTTGACATGTGTGGGCAATGTATGATCTTAAATGTTTGAATAGAGGATCCTAACACCCACATAATTAGAAATGCAATAAGCAAACATTCTGTATATATATTTCAAATATTAAGGACACTTTTAGTAGCAACTTTCTCCATGCACATAATGGCTACTTCCAAGCACTACTTACCATTTTTCTTCCACCTCCTTCCAATGTGAATTCAACTTTGGACAGAGCAAATGAAGACATATCAGAATTCAAAATCCTGCAAAAGACAAATGAGCCCTTATGCCTTCCAAAATTGACAGTGTAAACTAAACAAAAGCACACACTGACCTCATAGAGAGGTATTTATAAAACACATATGATACGAAAGCGTATTGAAGACATCATTCATACCGATCAGAAGTCAACTTAGTTGCTTCGTCATTCTGAAGTTCAGCAGTCAAACTGTTTTCCTCTGAGAAGCATAGACATATACATACATTGTTATTCACGGCTAAACGCCCATTGAGGTTAATAAAAACTGAGATTGTAATAATAGAAACTTTCACCTGAGTCGGCGTCATCAGACCGCGAACAAAGCTCACACATCAAAGAGACATCAGATAGGGGAATCGGGATTTGTAAAGGATTTTGGAATTCGATAGCTACTTTTATTGCTTCTGCAAATAGATGAGTGGAAAAAGGAGATCTTTCAGAGGGTAATATCCTACAAACTTATCCAAAAACATGACTTTGCAAATTATTCCATGCATACCTCCTACTATACACATATTTGAGAGCTTATTCCTTTTTGAAATAAAGTTAGATTGCACCTCCAGCCAGTTAGTTCTTGCAGCAGGCAGTGATGGGACAATCTCCTCCTCTAAAGATTGCCATAGACTTTCCCTAACACCAGCCTGAAATCAAAAGAATGGAACATCAGCTAGAAGTTAACAATAAAATTAAAGTCATATTCGAGAATTTTGAAGAGCTCAAAGCAATAAAAGATGGCATCAGATGTTAATTTCTTCATATGATGACACATACATGAAAATGATTGAAAAGGTCAAGATCTGAGAAATCACTTTAAGGAAAGGTAGAAGACATTCCACAGAAAAGTTATGACACCAATTGTCACCCGGCCATGGACCAACAGTCAAAGAAAACTGCATTCAGCACCTTACATATAAGAAATAATTACACTGGCAAGGCTCAAAATCTTGCCAATTGTAAGAATTACATATACATATGCATCTCTGAAGCAGCATACTATCGTATTTTGCTTGAGTGCATTCATCTGCATCTCACTTTACAAGATTCCTCCTCTGACGCACCAAAAGTCAAAGAAAACAACATTGACCACCTTAGGGATAAAATGTAGTTATGCTAATCACACTGAAAAACCGTGCCAATTAAGCACTACACAATTGTATGCATCTCTCAAGCTCACACAACCATATCAGGCGAGAGTTGAACGTGCAGATTAAAACAATGGCCATCCACATTGGGCAATAAGATTCATTATAACTACTTCCATGTTTTGCTTTTGTTAAAAACTTCAAGGGATGATAAGCAGTTGATCTTAAGGTGAAAGAAGCCAACCAAGGATATTATAGCATAAGACAGTCTACATTTCTTTTGAAGACAAAAGACTCTCTAATGTCAATGCCTGATAAGGTGACGTCAATGTAAGGTTGCAGGGCCATAGAGCTTAGTCCCATACACATACAAGGCTAAAACAAATAATTATTTTGCCATCACCAGCCTTGAGCTACATGACGCAAGTCAGAAAATGGAGGACCTAGGAATGATGGCATCAAGTTATGACAAGCACAACATGTTGGTTTTAACGCTCTTGACTCTCAACTATGTCAGCAACAAACCCTTAGTACTACATTAAAATTCAACTTGTTTTTTCATATTAATAGTACAGTTTAATGAACTGACAGGGAGAAAACGAAGGAAAAGAAGAGGGGCCTGACTTACAGCAGCAGGTGAAGCATATGTCCGATGGTCTTCAAAAACAACCTTCAGGGATGAGCTGTTAATGACTGGCAATGGTAGTGTCATCACTTCGCAAGCTTTTCCTGTTTTCTGCTTCAATCATACAAATTTGAAAATCAATAAAAAAACATTGCGAAATGGCACTATTATTCCTAATTTAAGTCAAATGCAACAGAAAAGAATAACTTCATATGTTAGGCTTAAGTAGTCATGATATAGTGTCTAATAACCGCATTGGCTATTTACAATTGTACATGCCAAAGCCAGAAAGGTGGGGAAGCTGACTGTTCTTTGCCTGTACATGCTAAACAGAAGCCATGCCCTCAGATCAGAAGCACCTTTACGAGAAAGAGGAGGTGAGAGATTCTGTTTTGGATTGTCATGTGGACAAAGCTCTAAGTCCATGTGTTACGATCCCGCCATGACCAGTATGGATTGTCCATGGCCGCATGTGTCCAACTAGTCTAAGGGCCTTTCTGTAATGTATGTATTTTACTTATTTCAACCTGCTAGAGGGGAAAATGCTTATGAAGATCTTTAGAGGGTGCAACTACTCAACCTCCCCACTCAATGACCTATCTTCTACATTGCTTGTACAGATGTTAATTCAATACATGAGTAGACCACTGTTCACGAACGACCTCAATCATTACTTGCCATGCAATTACTCATGGATGAACTGCATGTGCGATCTTGTTGGCTGGTGTACTAGGAGTGAGCACGGATAGTACATGCCTCAACGATACTTGAGTCGAGTGAGGGCCATCAGCCAGGACCATGACAATATTGCCTCACCATGACCTTCTTTCAGGAAAATTGGGAACGTGTTGGAAAAGACATTAACTGCTGGGAGTTCAATGGTGCAAGGGGTGCAGTGCATTGTGCAACTAAAACTACGACTGACCACTTTTGGCAATACTGAGACTTAGGAGTCTCTACTATTAATAATTCCCACTGATGAATAGAATTTCAGAAACCATCAACAAACAAAAATCCTTTTGTTTTCTTTTACCAGTGATAGAGTATGAAGTAACCCATTTGATTTCTGTCAATTGGAAGAAAACAGCAGGCACACACCTGAACAGTTTGAAGAAAGATCTTCAGAAAAAACTCTTGTGTAGTCTTGGATTGATGACCACATGAAAGGACTTCCAATAGATGTGACACAGCAGAATCATACAGCCCAAGAAAAGAATACCACCTGCAGTGTACACCATGTATCAAGAAAATGAACAGATTGTATTGCTAAACATGAATTGTTATTCAGTTTCTCATACACATTTCGTACAATGAGTCCATTTGACTTACTGCCCAATATGAAAATGAACATGATCTTGGATATAGCTCCATGTCTTCCCTTTAAGAACAGAGATTGCTCTTTGGTATGTGCGAATTGCATGTTTAATCTAGAAAATACAGCAAAGGAACTTATCAGTAAAATGACAGCAAAAAGAATATGCCTTCTGTTTGCACATCATAAATGTGTACCTGGTCACTTTTTTTATACTGATTTCCAGAAAGGATAAGATGAAATCCAAACTTGCGCAACATGGGTGGTTTAGAAAACAAGTAGCAATAAGATGCTTGCTCAAGCATTATGGCGGAGTGCAGAGGTTCCTACAAAAGAGATGGTCAGATATGGAATATATTCTTTTAAGGGCACACCACAGAAAACTTGCATTACCTCCCCGGATATCCGGAAGTAGACACCAGCAGCCTCTTTAAATTGATCTCTTGTTTTCAACATCTCTACCCACCAAAGCCCGCTCCTTGTAGCATTTTGATGTCCAGTTGGTCCAGTTTTCTAGACAAGGGTATCAGACCAAGTTTGTCAGAGCAATATTACTCACTTCTACCAATCAAAGAAACTACCAGAATAAATCTCGGAAAGCAATCCAGTACACAGAGAAAGATCACAGTCTACAGAGTAAGAAGCTTTTATATTGGGCCTAGATGTCCAGTATGAAACCTGCTTTTGGGACAACCGACAAAGACCAAGACGTGCTACACAAAAAATATACATACTCAAACAGAAACCCATGTGTTAATAATGAGTATGACAAAACTACATCAAAGAAAGCTTGGCTGGAAATATTTTTAGCAAGACTCTGGGGAATAGATCTCAGATTGATTTTCTCTGAGTTGAGTTCATCCACATTGGCATGATACCTTCTTATATCTTTATCTTCTTACAAAATTGCTTAGTCCTATGACCATGTAATCATTGAAGAGCCGCGGCCCATCATTCCAGTAAAATTAAGAGAAGAGTCACTTCAATAGTAAATACCATCCTGACCACATAGCCATATACAAAACTACGACTCAACTGATGTTATGCTCTTCAAGCCATCAGGAAGTCTTTACCTAAAACCCTTAACCAGTTTAAACGTCGTAATTATTACGACATCCCAATTGATAAATCAAATTACAAACAAATTCGTTTTATATTTAAACTGTGACTATCGAGAGATTTTGTTGATGCAATAATCTTCTGACTGGACTGTTAATGTGAAGCTGGCCTGCTTATAGAGGAGAATAAATTCATTTTGAGTATCCAGTGCTGGGGGCGGGTAGCAACATATGTTTGCATATGTTTTGGTTCACTCATCAGACCCCATCAGGGGTTCTTCAAAATTGGACCTAACTAGGATCTTGATCTAAGTATGGCTCCACGAAATATACTTGACCAATCGAAAATCAGCCTCTTACTCAAACTACGTAACTCATCCAGAGTGGAACATGGGTAAGCTCCACCAGCTAGTCCATCTGTTGAATATTTGATCTGTCAGCCTTGTCATGTTTAGTGATGTCTACCATATCACTCTCTAAAATACATAATAATTCGCTAAGCAGAAATCAGAAGGCTCACGTGGCCAAAATTTACCACCCCATCAAACAACATACGGTGGTCTATGGCTGAGGTCAAGTTCAATAATAAGCTAGATAGAACTTGACACATACCAGGTTTCGACAAATCTGCAATCTAAGGAAAGAAAGCTGACAGAAATTAACTAATCATCTGAATGAGTACAAAGTTGACAGGCTACAATGACTGTCAATCATATCAACGCAAGCAAATTAACCAGGCACATTTATTGGGATTCAGGTAGTTCAGTGCCATAAAAAAAACATTTTCCTAAGGGTAAGGGCACACATTAAACATAGATCCACTATTGACATAAACCCTCGCAAGTGCTGTGATGGGAAACTAACATGTCTTTTTCCACATTATCTTCAATTTAATGACAATACAGAACAAGGAAGATTGCTCTAACTGAAGTACTTCTAACTTTAAAGATGGACGATTTACTGCAATTATTGAAATATGAACTGTTAAAACATTCATCAACAATATAGATCCAAAGAACATACAAACATGATTTTATTTCAAAACCACAGAAGGAACTATCAGGTAACTTAGTTCCAAAGGAAATATTTGAACAAAAAGTGCACTCACATACCAAATATGTATTAAATGCATTTTCCATGCAGTATTCTGCTTCCTTTCTTGATTGGTCCAACATAAAGAAAGTGAGCCCCATCATTTCCTGCAAGCAGGTGAAAAAAGTCAAGGCCTTGGATCAGGAAAATCCTCCCCATGCAGGAAGAACATGTTACCTTTGCCGTAAGTCATATTCAGAAGGTTTCCATATACACAAAGCAGAGGAGGTAAAGATTTTTAAGAGCAAATCAAAGGTAATTTCATGTTCTGGGAACATAGTCAGTACATTTTAAGAAATAGTTGTGCTGCTATAATATGAAAAATTTCACACCCCTTCCCAATCTGCTGTTCATTGCATCATTCTTAAGTCAGGTTTACCTCTTTTGCTTAGACACCCATTAGCTCCTACCAAAGTACTACAGCAACAGGCTGCATTGACAAATTAAGTGCTGCAATACCTGCACACCAGCATATCGTTTCCAGGCTTTGTCAATCTTGTAATCTGTAGAAATCAGACGATAGTTTGATAGCGCAAGTTCATAATCTCGCAGCATGAAGGCATAATCACCAAGAACTCTAATTTGTGATTCAATGGAACTAAAGGTATACCTTCATAAGCCAACAATACGAAGTTAGTTAATTGGTTGAACAGAAGAGATACAAGAAACAGCATTTCAATGTTATAGTAATTATGGACAACTTACACAGGGCCATTACTGGCCTCTGGTGTGTCTTCTTTTCCTTTTCTCCACCACAGGTTTTTTATTTGGTTTCTGAAACCCTTTCTTGTAGCAGAAACCTAGACATAGTTTTCATCAATTCATTAAAAGCAGAGATGAGCAGAACCTTTAGAGGCCGATATGCTGGATAAATCTTTTTCCCATGATGACTATGGAGATGAATAAGCATCACATTACCTGTTGATTCAAGACCCGTACTTTTTCTTCCATGTAAGGGATGACATGTTTAGACGCTAAATCTTGCATTAAATTTTTTATCTGTAGAGTTTGTACCAAAAGATTGAATATGTACACCTTAAGTCAGTTTGCATCAGAGAAAATTTCAAATAATCTAATATTAAGACCTTTTTTAAAAAGATCTGAAAATAGAACCGTACCTCGTTAAAATCATCAATATTTAGGCAGCAACCAAGTCGGTGCGTTGGTGAAGCGTCAGTTTTCTGTCACAATGCAGCAACCCAGGTTTAAGTCCTCTAACGAATATACAAAGACACTACTTTTTTATGGTATTGGTTCAGATAAGACGGCTTAAAGGTAGACTCAAAGATGAAGTACTAACAAAAGGAGCCCATGGGTTTTGCAAGTGTTCTACAAGCCCACCCTGAGATGAATTGATACAAAGCAACTGAGACGAATTTGAGCCAAAAGTACTCCTCATTTCATTGAGAAACTTAGTTGCCCTGCAAACGAAGAATGAACAACTAAAAGATGAACACTGTTCACAAAAGCAAAACCTTATGTTATAATAATATGGCTTTTGCAAAGGCCACAAGTACAAGTGGCTAAAAATCAGGTAGGACAAGAGAAGCCATAACTCAGATCAAGCTCACCACCAACATGAGGACACAAATCGACAACAGTGACCACTACTAGTTATACCACAACCAAACTTTCCTCCACTAAATGAAGTTGGAACAAGGATTTTTTTTTATAGTTTCCTATTCTATTTTCAGTAATATTTTCAGTAAAGTAGCTACTCATAGTTTTTAGGTCCTCCTTGCCATGTTAACATACCTTTCCATCATAACCACATCTTGTGGCTAAAACATTCAGACATCGTGTTTAACATGTCCAAACTACCTCATATGAGTTTCTCTCATTTTACTCTCATTGAGGCCACCGAAATTTTCCTCACCTATACTCGTTTACAGTTTCAACTTTTCTCAAACAAATGATGCAGTTTCATGTACACGTTGTCCATGCTATAATGCCTCGGTGGCATTATTATCATCTTACAAACTTTGTCCCAAAGTTTAAGTGGCCTTTTGTAATTGACCAAGATAACAAATGAATTTCTTAACCTCATTTATCCTGCTCCTATCCTGCCAATGGCCTCTCCATCAAGTTCACCATCCTTTTGCAATATATCCTCCAAAATACTGGAGTTGCCCACTTTTTGCTATCTATGCTGTCCACTTTCCGCCATTGCTTCATTTGGCTCTGTTCCTTAACTAAATTTACACTCTATGCACTCCATCTATAAACAGCATAAAAAGAATACTCCCTATGAGACCTGATTAAATGGGCAAGTAGGGTCAGCCAGGCCAACAAGGTTGGGCCTATCTTGTTTACCCTAGCCCACCCATGTCCCAAAGAAAACAACTAGAAATTTCAAGCGAGGCCAAAAGATGCGTGTGCCAGGCTTCTCAATGTACAGTACTTTCTCAAGTCTAACCATTTGCATTTAGGGTGTGACAGGCTGCTACCAGGTCTACAAGTCCAGTATCATCTACAAAAGCAAATTTATCAATTCTACTCACAGTCATTTTTCCAGCAAGCCCATTCATTTAAGTGACCCAATAACCACTGATCACACAAAAGAACCAACTTACTTTGGCTGAATGAAGATAGAAAATAGTCTAAGCACGCAAAACTAGAATAATCGAATTTTCTTTCAAGAAACCCTACCAACTAACCGTGAATTGCAGAGTCATTTGATCAACATGTCCAAGCAAAAGTGAAGTAATACTTCTCTTGTATGCTTATACTAGCACTGAACTCAATAATTCCTTCAAAATAACATTATTACCTAAAGCATGTCCTACAATATGAACGTAGGAAAGAAGAAACTGACCTACGTATGCTAGAGAGGGTCAAAATCAATGCACAATATTCTGCATAAAGCATTGTCAAGCATATAGTTGCTCATGTTAAAACTACGCTTCTAACACTAACTCAAGCCTTAATTAACTTTTTAATACTTGGACTACCTGATCCTGCAGTCAACAAAATCACTTACATGATTCATATAATTATAAATATTGCTGAAAATAGGATTTGTCAACTTCCAGGCACCTTCAAACACTCTGCTATTCTATATTTTTCCTTTGGCATCTTCCAGTTAAACAATCAAACAACATGGCTCAACTTTCAAGGTAATCAGACTTAAACTAGTTTGCACACCTTTCAATGCACAGAATGATAAAAGAATCATCACTACGCAGAACGTTGGGGTCAAACAAGATGATCTTGTCAAAGAAGCTATAACATGAAAACTTTTGTTGTCATTGAAAAGTATAAGCAATGCCAGCAACAAAACATAATCAATTTGTCAGGTAATCCACCACTAGTTAATGTGGGGTTGATTCTGACTTCTTGTACAGGACTCTAGCTTAAAGCATCATTGAAGGTGAACCTTACATGGCAAACCCACCAAAGCAGACCAAACAGTGACAGTTCTTTTTTTTCTTTTTCTTTTT
>BCNH02000001.1:24254430-24275010 GCA_001662345.2 Metrosideros polymorpha var. glaberrima
CCCCCCTTAAAAAAAAAAAGAACAGACAGACAGACAGACAGAACCATGAACTATCTGTGCTTCATAGGAATGATGCTTGAAACTAAGCTTAGGTTAAAAAATCAGTCTTTCATGCATTAACTAAAGAATCCTAGGCTAAAGCAACATATCTGGAGCACTAATCAAACTCCTATTTCCCTCCTCGCAGTCTTCTTCCAAATCAGCTAGTCTCCAATCAAACTACTCTTCATAACTTCTAACTAAGCCAACCGGTGTTGCACTGAGAATATTGACCTGCTGCTTTCTCATTGCTCGTTTCGACAACCAATTGAACCTTAAGCCGCAGCACAAACAAATTCGTCGATTGAAATTTTACCTGCACATCCGGCTGGCGGATATCCGAAGAGTAGAACAGCCGTAACTTGAACTTCTGGAGCCTGTAGGGCTGATCACTCGCCGTCCGCACGGGCACTGCAACCAAACTCAAACCAAGCTCAACCAACGCCTCATCAAACTCCACACCACATAAACTTTCAGAAACAAAGAGGCGGAGATCAATCTTTACCGTCAATGTTGCTGAAGCTGCAGAAAGGGCTGAGCATTTCGACGAACGAGAGGCCGTTCTTCCGGCAGGCCTCTTCGACGAGAGGCGTGCGGAGCACCATGACCACCGGAGTGATCTCGTCCAGCAGCATTCTCCCGAGCGGCGTCCTCGCCGGATCCATCGAGCTCCTCCGCAGCCGATATTGGCCGTAGGGGATGCGATGGCGATCTCGCGTGAAGGCGGAGCTCAGAGACGACGGAGGAGGCGAAGCATTCGCTGATTCTGCGGGAATTCCTTTGCCCCTTCGATCTTCTTCGATTGACAGTGCAAGAGCCGAGATCTCCAGTGTAGTCAATGGAGGAGGAAGAGAGCGATGGGCCGTGAATTCGAGTCCCAAGTGGGCCGATTCGGCTACTTGGGCCTTAAATGGGCCTCCAAGAGTTGGCTTTGTCTCATCTAAATCTAACCCGTTGAACCTTTTCCTGTCAATGGTTTATTTATGAAAAAATTATCAAAAAAATTATAAACTTATTACACTTTTATTAATTTAATCATAAATTTGGACAGTAGCGTGCCACCGACGGAAGGCAAGTGACCAACGGTGGGTGGATAATGGTGGACAGCGGCGGCAAGGAGTCAAGAGAGAGAGGTAAGCGAGTCATGAAGAGAGAAGATGTTTTAATTCTGTTTCTATTCCAGAAATAGAGAAGTTTACTTCTCATATCAATTCCAAACTTTTTTTTGGACTAAAATTTGTTTTAGAAATAGAAAAATAAAATTGCGTTACCAAACAGAATCTGTTCCAAACATGTTCCAGAAATATCTAGAATAGTAACACAAAAATAGAATGGTTATCATGTGCACCCTAAGGTAATAACAATCGCATCATGATCAATGGGGCAAGGCATAAAAGGCCATTTTTACAATATACACATAAAGATACTTAGAGATGAAAGAAGGACATTAAAATCTAAACTAATTGGCAAAGGGGAATCTACAACTGGTTACACTGTATGGCCTAGTACTCCATTTTGCGACATGCTTCTGACCCTTAAAGAAGCCGATGATGTCCTCAAGCTGCCGGGTAGGCGAGGCAAGCGGGGCACGAAAAGATCTTTGGTCGTGCATGTCTTCCGGTAATAATGGCATGGGAGCTTCGAACTTAAGGACCTTAATAACCTCTCCAATCTTTGGTCTCCTTTTGTCATTCGGATGAGTACACCACAACCCCACTAGCAACAAGCATTCCATTTCTTTCTCGCAAAACGCCATCTTCAATCTCTCATCCACCGCACCTACAATGTTTTCGGCAACGTAGAGCTGCCAAACCCACTTCGCGAGTGGCACGGGACATTCCCCTTCTAGATAGGTCTTTCTCCCGCATGCAATTTCCAGTGCCACGACTCCGAAGCTAAGCACATCTTAATCTTTACTAATTCTTCCTTCATATAGATATTCCAGAGCCGAGTAGCCGTAAGTCCCTACTATAGCTGTCCCTTGAGTTCTCAATTGGGAGTCGACGCGCTTAGCCACCCCGAAATCGCCGAGCTTAGTTTTAAAGTCTTTGTCCAACAATACATTAGCCGATTTGATGTCTCCGTGAATGACGCATTTCCCCGCCTCCTCGGGAGGGTAATGGAGAGCTGAAGCCAGGCCCAATGCTATTTTATACCTAGTCTCCCAAGGAAGAGTTCTTTTATCGCCGAAAAGATGGCGATCAAGACTTCCATTAGGCATATACTCGTAAACTAGGATGAATTCTCCTTGTTCGTGACACCAGCCGATGAGTTGGACCAAATTATGATGAATAAGACGGCTTATGATCTTCACTTCGTTGATGAATATTGACATTTGTGATGGCATCCACATTTTGTTAATGGTATCTTCGCTTGAGATAAGAAGAGTTTCGAATAAAGCTTAACCAACTTAATAGAAAACTTCAAATACAATTCAGTTTGGGCCGATTTTTTTTTAACAAAGTTGGACATTAGCATTTGGTTTATGGATAAGCTCGAGGCGTAATTTGCAACAAAGCTGGAACATCTCATATTAGGTTGAGAAATTACAAAATTGCCACCTTTATGATATTTGGCATGACTGCAGATTAATAACTTACTAACTTGGCATGATACGCTATGTAAGGCCCTTCGATCATCGCAAGGAAGATCTCCGACGGAGATGCCACGAAGCAACCCAAGAATGAGCTATCCATCTTCTGCATGACAAGACGAATTATAAGATCTAATATTTCGACTTTGCCATGCTAGTGGATAATTCATACATCTCTCTTGCTCCGTAATTCGAAGGCTCAACTCGAGTCGAGTCGAAATATGCACAACAGTTGAAGCAGGGCATGGTATTGTGTTACAAGAAAATTATCATATGAGGGTGACGAATATGCTAAATTGAATTTATATCTGGAACATTAGAAATCGTAGGTGCCACGATACCTAATAATTCACATTAAACGCAATATTTCTTAAATTTACGGAATACTTATTAGTATCGTAGAGATGGATTGGTCGTTTGGCTTTTGATCTTGTTTCTAAAATTTATTTTTCAGAATTTGAATACTTTAATAGAATTTAATGTCAATGCCTCAAGAATAGGCCAATAATCTCTACTTTGAATTTTACATATGTGGATGGGAGATGGTTTAATATTAAAATATGGTGAAGTTTTATGGATTGCTATAATTACATGATCTATTTACAATTTGTCATTCGACAAGTACTTAAATTGTTTTTTTTTTCCAGAAAAGTTTAGATATGTTTGCTAAACTTTTTTTCCCAAACTATATAGATCAATTAGCAATTTAGTTGAGGTGATTTTTATTTTTAATTATTTTTCTCTCACAAATCAATGATTTAAGGGAAAATTTTAAAAAAGGGTCCAAAGTGTCAATTCTCAAATAAAGGCCTAAAATGAACTTTGTGTTAAATAAAAATTTAAAGTGCCTTCATTTTCTTAAATAAAGGCCTGAAGTAGACCTTGTTTCAAATAAGGGCCTGAAGTGCCCACATTTTCTCAAATAAAAGCTTAACCTCAATGACATTTTTCATATTTTTACTTTTTTGATTAAATAAATTAAAAGTATTTTAAAAACACAAAAAAAAGAAGGGCAAGGGCCTATCGTTACTGCCACCTCCGTCACCGGAAAGGGTCGACGAGGGTCACTACGGCCGCGGCGAGGGTCGGCGACCCCCGTCGACCGCAGGCCAGGCTAGGCGACCTTTGCCCAATCTAGGCAGACCAGATCTAGGCAAGGGTGGGCAAAGGGCCCTGACCCTCGCCTAGACTGATCGCAAGCAAGGGCACAACGACCCTCATCGACCTTTTCCAGCGACGGGGACGACGGTGGCAAGGGTGGGCCCTTGCCTTGTTATTTTTGGTGTTTCAAACAATATTTTCAATTTTCAATTATCATTTAATTAAGATTTTTTTTAAATAAAAAAGTAAAATGACGAAAATGGCCTTGATGTCAAGCTCTTATTTAAGAAAATGAGAATAGACCTTTCAAGCTTGTCACAGGAAAGGAAAATATAGATACGAGGTTTTTTTTAATTTATTATTGTTGTTACTTATTTGCCTTCGCTTCCAACTAATGCGAAGATGGACGATTATGATGTGCTTTTGTTTTTCACATTTTAAATTGATGATAACATGATAAGCTTATATATAAATCCCTGCTTACTAATAATGTCAAGCTGTTTTTTTTCCTGATGCTTCCTCTTTCAGAGTCTCTTTCCGATGCTGAGAGGGCAATTGATTTAGACCCGTCAATGCATATGGCATACTTTCGCAAGGGGTTAGTTTTCGAACTTGCAGTTGGATGATCTTTATTCATTTATGTAGGGCCTATCTATTCAGGGCATCCAGAGTTGATATTATCTCTCTCATCTCTCTTAGCAAAGCTTGTTATTAGCTCAAAGACTATTAGACTACCAAAGCAGCATTGGAATCAGGTTCTTTTCGGTTTCTAGGGAATGCAATATTCATCAAGTGGATCAAATAGTGTGACGAGTGTATCGTGGGTACTACCCAGCTTAATTGCTTTGATGACATATAAATCTTTGCAATTGAGACAAGTTGAAACTACTTGAATAATTCAATTTAATTTTGGAGCTACTCGAACTTGATGAGAATCTAGATCGATTGCATGAGTAAGCTAAGTGTGTTGTTGAGAATCTAGATTAATCAAATTGGTTAGTTTTTCGTCCAACATCCTATTAACTCGATTATTGCACCTACGGAAAGGGCGTGATATTTTCAATTAATCTTTATCGGCCATAACTTTTCAATCCGATATTCCACTATTGACCAAACATTGAAAAGGAAGTGAACTTAAGTTGCCACGTATTTGACCAACCATAACCCTCACCGTCCAACATTCTATTGACTTGATTATTTTACCTAGCATCTGAGGGGAATCGGGAAAATTCGGGTGGAGACGTAGTTGTGCAACTTTGCAAAGGTCAGTCTTTTCTTCATGTTTGATGTTGCTTTTTTTCCTCACTGAGGAGGCTTTCAGCAAAGGGTGATGAATAGAATTTGCTTATATTTGTGATGATGCATTTAACTAGTGGCGTCTAAATGCTAGAAAGTAGGGGTATGAAGAAGGTGGACTTCTTTAGGAAAGCCGACGTGGTTAGACGGGGAAAGCCGACGTGGTTAGACGGGGGTGTCTTTGGCAGCAGTGGCATATTACTATTCAGAAATCGGTCATTGCCCAAGTTTCATTTGGTTGACGTGATTCTCAGTTCATAACGATAAAGTTTGGGATGAGTTGGGCAAGCGATGAAAAGCGATGAAAGGCAATCTTCATAATGTATAGCAACTTATGATTTAGTATTGCATTTGTAACATGCTTCCGATACTTTAGGAAGTCGAAAATGTCCTCGACCGACTAGGTAGGCAAGGCATGTGAGGCACTAAATGATCTTGATCATGCAATTTTTTTTGGTAATACTGGCAAGGGAGCTGATTTTTAACTCTTTGTGCTGATTGTGTCTCTTCGAAAACACAGTGAGTGATTTGTGCGAGAATATCTTCATATATGCAAGTGTCACAAGTCGATCGATCGAGCGTTCTCTTAACTCGTCGCTCACAAGGATATTTAGAGAGAGAAAATCTAGAGAGAGAAGCTCTCGATTTTATTACTCGTAAAGAATGAGATTTACAAATAAGGGGGAGAAAATTCATTTATATACAAGTACAGACTCAATCATATCCATAAATCTTTGCTTGATTTAATGGTGGAGATTGCATATCCCCAACTATCATCTACCCGCATTTAATACAAAAGACTCTAGAATAGAGTACAATTACAATATTGCCCATCCTCGAGAATGTTTAAAAGGCTCCTAGAGAGGGTCGCCCATCTCTCTTGGATGATTCACGGTTATAAGGAATCTCAGGACCGTGACACAAGAGTCACAGAATAGTTCTTTTGACAAATATCAGAACGATGAAGTTTGTTGGTTAATAACCAATCGTCCCATCAAAAGCGTAAGCTGTAGAGCGATCAAATAGTAGATCAAATTTTAGCAGCGTGTAATGATTGTGTCACAGAAAGAGACGGGACAAGCTCGTTGATTCGGCTTGTTTTGCCCCGTGAAATTCCAGAATTGTGGACCAGCACGACATTTTTGGTTAACGACTCCAATTACACAAAAAGCAATGTATGCAATGGAGTGTTCATGCACATGAAGAACAGTACAATTGGATGTCAAATGAAAAAGCCTGTGGGTACGGAAGAATCACCTTTCGACTTCAACATGCCATCTCTCTGTGGGTTTGTGCATGGGGTTGAAGGTCAAGTTGAACCTGCTGATTTTGTCCCGAAAAACACGAAATACTGTATTTGATATTTGGTCGCAACCTTTCAGGAACAATGATGTTGAAAAGATGAATATCGGGAAACGAGGGCAGTCCACTGTCCATCGATATTTCCTTAAACAAACATCGGGCTTTACTGGAGCATGCTCTTTCATATCACGGGGAAAAAAAATCTCATTGATCGAAGTAATTTTATATATACCACCTTTTATGTTAGGGAAAATTATCAAAAAAGTTTTAACTTATTAGAGTTTTGTCAATTCAGTCCTAAATATTTTAATTTTGCCATAAGAATTCTAAACCTTTTTAAGTTTTGTCAATTGAGTTTATTTGACCAATTTTAATCGAAAATTGTTGACGTGAACGCCAGCCATCTTGCGTGGACAATTTTTAATGATATTTTAATATATTTTTTTCTAATATTTATTAATGTTTTTGCGTATTCTTTATTTTTTTCCCTTTTTTCTTATTTCTATTTTCCTTCTTTACTTTTTTTTATAAAAATTTTCTTCTTTTTCTTTATGCTTTTTTCTTCTTCCCTTTTCGTTCCACCGACCATAGCCGGGCCTCGTCGATAAGCTGGCTTCACTTAGTTTGAAGGTATTAGAAAACTACTTAGCTATTACTTTGAGTTTAAAGTGCAACATAACTTTTGGAAAGAAAATCGCTATGCTTACTTACTTGCGAATATTGAAATAGATAAGTGCTTCGATACTAGATTTTTTCCATTACCTCCTAGAGAGTTACTTCATGTTTTATTAAGTTCTATCGACCTTCAATTTTAATTTTGGCTTTAACCTTTTTTCATAAATAAAAAAAAAAGTAATATTAAGGGAAAATTTCTATTAAGGGTACGAAGTGCCTTCATTTTGTCAAATAGGGGCTCGAAGTGAACTTTGTTTTAAAGAATGGCTTGAAGTGCCCTCATTGTTTCAAAAAAAAGCATGACCAAGGGCATTGTAGTCATTTTCTTTTTTTATATTTAATATTTTTTCCAATCTTTCTTTTTTCCTTTTTTCTTGTCCCTATATTTGTTCTGGCCGGCCTTGCCTGTTGTCGTCAAGGGCGGCCTCACCTAGGCGAGGCGAGCCCTCGCCCGCAACCCTCGTTGGCTAGAATAAAGAAAGGGAAAAAGAAAAAGAAAAAATCTGAAAAAAAGAAAAAAAGTAAATGACTAAAATGCCCTTGGTCAGGCCCTTCTTTGAAACAGTGATGACACTTTAGATCCTTATTTGAGAAAACAAGGGTACTTCAGTCCTTCAATTAAAATTTTCCCTAACATTAATAATGTCCTTCCTCGTAGAAGGAATTGTCTTATGACCTTCTCTATGCCGACGCTAATTATTTGCATCGGATAAATAATGAAGATATTACAGTCGTGATTTTTAAGTTTTGAAGTGACGTATTACACTCAAATGGTGAACCGACCTTGTGACCCATTATTTTAGGAGAACATTTGCAAATTCTCTTTCGCAATGCCATATAGCCGTATTTTTATGCCAATTTTTTTTTTTGGTCAATAATGATCTAGGAAGTTTGATGGATAGGGATGATGTGCGTAAATAGGCCCAAGACACGCCAAAAGGGGAGCTTTAGACGATCTCACTGCCGTAGAATTAGTCTTCCATATAAAAGGTAAGGTCGTGGCTATTTGGGATGGAAAGTGAATCACACATTAAATATAAAAGATAGATGAGTCCACTTCAAATAACCATGCATCGCTTGAGCCTTGAGCAACGAGGAAATCTACCTTTGGTGAGTAAGGGTGGGTTTGGTTCAGCATTTGGAAGGAGCTTTCAGCTTGAATGTTCTTTTGCGAAATACTGAACTATTTGACAAGTTTTTTTCAATGGAGCATTCGGTCAAATGCTAGCCTTGAAAAAGCTGAAATGCTGAATGCTGAATGCTAGAGAGACCAGCATTTGGCCGAATGCTTCCTTAAAAAAAACTTATCAAACAGTTCAGCATTTCGCAAAGGAGCATTCATGCTGAAAGCTCCTTCCAAATGTTGAACTAAACCCATCCTAAATCTCGTGCAATTACTTTGCCATCAGCCTCGTGAGTTTAGTAAAAATGGGCCAAGACCAAGGTGTGTGGCCCAAAATGGCATTGTTCACTCATAGTGCTATAGGGAATCAAACTTGCATCGTGCCCTTAATTTAAAAGCATGAGTGGGTTCCCTAGCCAGTAAAACAATTTGGGATGGGTAGTATAGAATTTTACGTATTCGAATAGTCAATTTTCAATACAAACTTTTTACTATGCACTCGAATAAGTTATTAGTCATATAATAAATATTTTATCATGTAGCATAAAGAATGAAAACATGCAATTGCACATGGCACATAATTGGGCCTCGCCTGCCCATGCTTTCTATTAGGCGAGTCTCCTCACTTGAATGGACAGGTAAATTAAAGGTTTGATGGAGACGGGCGAGACTAACTATTGGCACTCCTAAAATAGTTAAATGGTGTCGTTTATTTTCGAAATCTATTTTTACCCTTTGCCACTCCTTTAACTTAAAAATATAACATTGGCACCTCAAGGATAAAAGAAGAAAAGAATAAAAATACTAACGATTATGATATCGCCTTTATTTTATCATTGGTATTTTCACTCGAGATATGAAAAGTTTAGATTGAAATTTGACTAAATTTAATAAAATTCTTCAAACTCGATCGAGTTGGGGGTGACTTTTCCATTAGAATTGGACATAAACATTTGGATTTTGGATGGGCTCGAGGCATAATTTACAATTAAGTTGGAATATCTCTCACAAGATCGAGGTTTTATGAAATTATTGCCTTTTTAATGCTTGACACGATTGCGAATTAATAACTTATTAATTTTGCATGGGCTTCGAGTAAACAAGAGGACAGATTAAAGAATTTCAAATTGGAAGAGCGAAAAATAAAATAAATTTGGTCTAAACTCTCACGGAATTTGAGATTTTATTTAGGCATTAGCTCGGGATTTATTTCTTCTTCTTCTTTTTTCCCCCTCTCCTATCTGTTTTTCTTTTTTCTTATCGAAACTTCTTTGCCTCTCTCCTCCTCTGCCACGGCCGTCTCCGCCGTCGGTCGGAGGTGCAAGTGACCACGATTTAATCGGTCCTCTCCGGATCCGACCACCGAAAAACCCTAATTACCTTCACGGGAAGAGAGAGAGGACCAAGTGCTTGAGGCGCTTCCTTCGCCCCGAGCTTGATTTCCCGATGAGAAAGTAGGAATGGGTCGACCTGAGCCGTGCGTGCTGTTCGCCAGACATTCGCTCACCCCCATCTCGACGGGTATGGCGACGAGGTGAGTCGCCGGTACGCTGTCAGTGTCGCTCTATCTTCATCACGATTCGCGTCGAGTTCTATCCTCTCATGGCGCGAGCAGCTGAAATGTTTCAGTGAGCTGAATTCACGTTGCTTACGGTGCGACACTGTCGTTCTTTGAATTTGCAGGTAGTCTTTGCTGAACCAGTTGTTGTCACTGCTTGCGAGTTTCTGGAGCAGAGCGCTGCTTCAGCCCGTCAATCAGTGTGGCTTGTCGGGTAATGTTACGCTGCTCCGTTCATTGTCTTTTCTTTCTTTGTGGGCTCCCTAGTTGACACTGTTTTGGCGCAAAATTCGTTCTTCTTTTGAAAATTCATGCAATGAAAGAGAGAAAGACGGTCCTGAGCCATGGGAAGTGCATTGAAGAAGTAGCGAGAGCGAGAGATGAGAGAAGAGGACAGGCATGAACATATATCTGGCTTTTCCAGTAGATAGATGAAATTATGAACCTCAGCATGCGAAGTGGATCTCTTTGCCCTCTTATGATCTTGTAATCCTTACGTCTGCTTCTGGCAAGTCTTGCTTTAGCGCTTGGCAGTGTAATCTTCCAAAACGACACTTTGAGCTTGATGTTGCTGTTCCTTCCATTCTGCCCGATAGGTGAACCAATACTATTATCCAGTAGTCTGAAATGCAGAATCCCATCGATAATGACCTTTAGTATTAGATACTACAATGGACTGCTAAACACAATGTTGATGAGATGTAACATGCTGAGCTTTTGATGTCATGTTTTGAATCAGGAAATGGATTTTCCATGTGCACGAAGTAGCTGTCGACAGGGTCATATAAGACAGGCTAAGCCTCTCAGGAGAAAATGTTTGACATTTACGTAAATAGTGTTTTCTTCGTTGGCTTGTGTCAGATATGTTACTGTGCACCCAACCTGTCTACTTACAATTTGATTGTGGCAGTCCCCCTCCACCTATTAGCTGAAGCTTCTGCACTGGGTTTTCTAACATGGTTTTGGAGCTAAATTTCCTTTTCGATGTAGTATTCCGGCCAAGTTTTAATTTTTCATGTTTTATATAATATTTCATCTTTGTGCGATGTCTTGTTCATCTTATATGTGTTCTTGAAGTAATTTCTTTTTTCCAGTTTGCTCGATAGATGGGTGTTGAATTATCCCACCTTGCTTACTAATGGGGTTTATCATGACCTATTTTCATATTTCAATTAATGAATCTACAACGCTTAAATAAGATTAAGCACGTTTAGTAAAACTAACTAGTTTCGTTATCAGTGATTCAATTCAGGAAAAACCTTCACTAATTGTGTCAGGTAAGAAAGTGGTTACTTAATTTGCTCAATGAAAAAATTGATGGAAATTACAGTATTACCAATTTCTTTGCTAAAACTTACCAATTTTAGCCACAATTCCATAATTGGTATGAAACCAATGACATTCAACCTTCGATTTTCAACTATTATCAAACAACTTTCCATTTCCATTTGCAACAATTAAATTGTTAAAACTTAATATTAAGTGCTTAAATATCTCACAGTTTCTCTTCAGCTTTAGCAACAAGGCAAGAATCTCCCTGCATGCGAAATTTTAAGTTTTGGGTTGCCTATTGTTTCAATGAACCTGATACTAGTAGCAGTTCTCCTTGCAGGGCTACTTCACCCCCTTCATTTGCTTTGGAAGTTTTTGTTCATTGTAATGGGGAGACAAGATTTAGGCGCCTTTGTCAGCCCTTTGTGTATCCTCATTCTTCATCAAATGTGCTGGAAGTTGAGGTAAATATGACTTAAAGGCCTTTCGAGATTAGGGCCCGCCTAAATCACCGTTAGAAGCTTTCATATGTTCATTCATCGAAGTTAATTTGAATGCCAGCTGCTTACGCCACAATTTTAAATTGTCAAATGATTGCAAATATGTATATAGTATACTACAACTGATACTCCTTTTCATTCCAAGGCTATATGGAATCATTGAACATGAGGGCGGTTAATGCCCTAAGCCTCTGTCCCGCTTGTACTCTATGAACTCCATTGATTTCCCCATCTTTTTGTAGAATGGATCCAAGATATTGCAAACATTCACTCCTCGTTGCTTCCTTATATCAAATTTTCACCAAACTTTCATTTGAACTTCGGCCCTCATTAAAATTATACATCATATATGCCACCTTTGTCCACCTCAGTCAGAGACCCTTAGATTCCAAAGTTTTTCTCCAAAGGTCGAGTTTCTGGTTTACCCCGACTTGGTTTCATCTACTAGCATTATGTGATGTGCAAAAAGCATTCACCAAGGGACATCATCTTGGATATGTCATGTCAGCTTATCCGTAATCAGGGCAAAAACATAAGGACTTAGAGCAGAGCCTTGGTGTAACCTTATAGTAACTGTGAATTTTTTTTTCCTCTTCCATTGTCCTAACAGAGGTGGAGGCTGCGTCATAGATATCCTTTTTCACCAGTTCCATTCGAATCCTTTGACTAGGCCTGTAAGTCGATTTCATATTTCTATGAATTTTCTTTTAGAAGGACTTCTATTTATCGTTTTTTAATCACCATAACTTAAAAGCGATGTGCCCCAGCAGCTATTCATATACTTGACAAACTGTTCTTTTGCAGGCTATTGTAACTCATCATCTTGTTATAAGAGGCAGGTATCACAGTCTAAGCATAGTCATATTTGGGAACACAGCAGAGGATCTGGGACAGTTCATCATAGATGATGATAGCTCTTTGATATATATCACTAGTTCAGTGGAGGGAGAGCTTGAGGCCCTTGCCCACTACTAACTATAGGAGTAAGGAATCCACATGCTCTCTCAATGTGTTGCCTCTACCTGTTAGTTTGTTAGACATGTCTCTTGGGGTCAAGCAGCATCTACAATTAGAATTGAGGATTCTGGAGGTATGGGATCATGGCGATGCAGTACAAAAAGCTCCAAGTACTATTGTGTCAGCTGTCTCTACTTATACCACTCATGACCTATCTGGTGTTGCAATCAGTGAGAAATGTCTTAAATCAGGCAGACTCAAAGATGGTAAAAATTGGAACTTGCTATTAACAAGGCCGCAGGGGAGCTTCTTGAGCTCTACAAAGTTCTTCAGCAAGAATCAGCGCAGCTTTCAGCCCAAGTTGTCTGCAGAAACCAATCTCCTCAAAACGGATATTGATTCGGTTAATTTCAAGCATCTGGTCGATGTGTTTGGAGAGTACTTTCATTTTGAGAGGGACTCCTTATTTGTTGGACATTCCGTGCTCTCAAAGGTGACTGCTCTAAACAATCTAGTTTTTATTCATAGATGACTTTCTACCCTTCATATATCATTTTGTCTCTAAAAAAGTTTTTCCTTTTGGAAGATAGACGAGTGGAACAATCAACCTAAAGAGGTAGTGCTAGTTTGGTGCTCTTGCTATGATCTCCCTATTCTCAGAGAAATAATTCCATTATGTGGTTGAGTATGGCCCTTTTATTATGTTCTGCCAAGGAAAGTTGCTTCCACTCTATCAATGGCGGGGGCATGGAGCAAGTCGTCAACGTTTTCTGCAACGACCTACAACATTCAACAGCAGTGGTACTCCTAATTCTGGGAGTTGCAGAGCAGGCTACACGATACTCGGTTTGTTGTGCATGTTTCTTGGGTTGGTGGCCTCGCGAAGAAGTTACCATTCCATCTTGTACTAGTGAAAATTATACTCAGTAGCTGAAATTGTTATTGCAAGAACCACGTCATGTTGTTACTTCCCTTGCAATTTACATTCATGATCGCCTTAGATTTTACAAAGTTGTAGTGAAATATGGGTTGTGATTCTATTTTTCTAATGGCTGTGTTTTACTTTGTGTTTATGATATGCTAATGGCTTGTTTGGACAGTGTGCAGTGTTCTCTGTGTTAAGAGGTCTTTCTGCCATAATGAGAGGGTCACAGAAGCTTCTTTGCACCAGCTCATGAGTGCAAAGTCTCTACTCAAAAGCCTCTTGGTGAGTTGTAACTCTTAGTGTGTATTTTTGGTAGCAAGGTCACTGGTCTCTTTTGGGGGTTGGCTGAACCTTTTTGGGTTGTTACTTGTTAATTCCTTCCTTGAGTTCACATGGGTTTGCACGTTGTTCTCTGGGTTTACACTATTGAGAATTGCTAATGCAGAAGCTGGCAAATTTGCATGGTCAAATAGAAGATCCTTCTCCTGTTGCTTGAGCAAGATGATCCCTGATTCTTGGTCAAGGCGAAGGATGCCTGTCCTACGAAACGACAGTGGCTCAATTACTTAAAACTGTTGCCTTTCCATTTGGGATATTGACCCAGATCTGCTGGGAATTCTCAAGGTATCTTGCTCTTCTTCATTTGGTTTCCTCATCCTTAGTAAATTAGGGAAAAGTAAAGTGGGTGTTTGATAAAGAGAGAGAGAGAAAGAGAAGAAAGGGGGGGGGGGGGGGGTTCTCTCTGCTGCTATGTATATTTCATGGGAAAAATCAATAATTTGTTTGGACAGCGCTGCTATTTCCTTCAATGCTTCCGATCAGCAAGTCCTTCTACTGTAGAAGTTCTACATACCTTCAAACTAAACACTGCTGAAAAGGAAATAAGATCGTGGAAAGTAAGATCAATGCTCCCACCTTCATAGGAGTTCTTTTCTACAGCAATTCTACGTGACTAGAATTGGCTCCATACACAAAAACTGGTGTGTTTGCTTTACTTTTTTCACGTGAGGGTGGGGGTGGGGTTGGTGCGAGGTTAGGAAATTGGACGTAGTCAGGGATTCTATTCCGCGTGACCACCAATTTACTTAGGCCAAAGAGAGGTCTGACATAGGTTTAGCTGCAGTGCATAAGTTACTAGAGGCTGTCCCTATTCTGAATAAAATCTAAAGAGATCTGACACTTCTATTGTGCTTAAATTATCACGAATTCTATTCTGGTTTTTGAATAATGAATTAATTACTATTATCTTCTTGGACATGATCTGGCTTGGTTGAGTTTTTAATTTTTTGAGTTTCGGTTTTGATCTCCCTTCTTTAAAAGATATTTTAGACAATACCTGGTGTGGAGCTTTTGTATGGGGCCTGTTGATTGCGTTGATTTTACTGGATGCTTAGTCTGTCGGACCTCTATATCGTTTTTGTTGTTTGCTTTCCTCTGCCCAATGATTATTATACTCTTGGTCTTTAGATCATCAATAGATTCACCTGTAGTCGTGACTTGTGCTATAGGTAGATCTACGCCGCCTGACTAATGTTAGAGATACTAAAATGGAATCAAAGGAACATGGACGGAATGATGAAGTTGCCGTGCGAGACGTCGGTTCTCTTCCCAAGGAGCGGCGGCAACATCCATTGCTTCACTGTGTTGACGCCTTGTGCAATCTTGGACGTGTTGTCCGCCTCCTTACTCCGAAGAGCTTGGAAGGCCTTCCACTTACTTCCTCGAGTTCCCTATCCCTTCTCTTCCCGGTAAAAGATCACTCCCCCATGCCTCTCTACAGTCTCTAATGTAATAATATTGCCTTTGAAGATATACATTCCCGTCTGCTTAGTGAGCGTCCCGTCTCATTGCGATCGTCAAAGGTGGCAAGTGATTAACAAGGCTTATGAATGTTTTTGAGTTAGCAGGGTATGTGGTGCTCGAGGAAAGAGACTTGCCGGAAGATTTAGAAGTCGCCGGAGCGCCGTACTTGGACCTCCAGTACAGTGGAGGACGATCTTTGTTGACTGCTTCAGTATATGTACACACCATCTTAATGCAAATACGGTGGCTGGAAAGGACCGGAAGAAGATGGAAAAACGGGACAAGAGGACTATACGCTCGGGGCTTAATAGGTGCAACCATATTCTCTCTTAAATTAGGAGAACGTTCTATAACAAAGATCTTCTCTGTTTCCAAAGCTCTGTTCCTGAGGGTGCGTCGGTCAATTGAATCATTCACACATTCATTCAAAATCAAAATCTGTAGCAGGAGATGCGGTTTACTCTGTCGCGTGAGCAAAATCTGCCTGAACTCCGTCGCTGAGCTTGCCCAGAAGTCAAAATTTTATCCACCTTTAGCATTATCACTCAACTTCTCGTGTCCCGTATTGTCAACTGTTGAATCAATTACCAAAATAATAATAATAATAATAATTGTCGGCTCAACCAAATTATGGGACAGAACAGGCTAGGCAGAATCTAAAAATCGACATACGATAACGCTGAACAACATCTTCCTCTGTTTATTTTCGAGCAGCGGAATCTAAAAAGCAAGAAAGGCTAGCTTCTTCAACATTTTCACCAAAATGCCCAGTGTTGGGCTAAATCTCGAATTTTTATGCATGCTTATTAAAGTTTTTCATGTATTGTTCGAAACCCACTATTGTCTGGTTATCCGATCGAATCGCTTCTGTTGATGCAAGACTACCATGGCTGCCGTAAATTGGATGGATCATCATCATCATGGCATGGGTTGAGGCTATGTACCTTGCCAGGTATGGATCCCAAGCAAGGGGTAGGCGCGACAGTCCGGCTCATTCCAAGTGGTGCAAAAATAAGTAGTCTAGTAACTTCACAAGGCCATGATCATTAGAAATGTATCTTAGTTAACAATCACTCCAGAAGGTCTTTCTTATGCGATGAGTGATTTGGGATGTCACAAACTCTTCCTAATTAAAACTACGTTGTTCTCATCAATGTCAATCAATGTTGCCTCTCGACACTCCTATCATAGATTAATTTGATCAACCCATCCATTTGCCATCCTAAAAGTTAGTGAGGATTTGCGTCTTGTCTGAACCCTCTTGCCTCGACAATTGCTTTCCACCATTGTGGCATTGGCTTGTGCCTAATCCATCTTGAACCATAGACCTAATTGAGGCTCTAACAAAATCTATAATGATCAGTCATATTCCACGTAAACTAATCTCACAGAAGAAGTATTCGAATTTACCACATAAGGTTGTGACCATTTGGAATGGTTCTGTAAATCACATATTAAATATAGATAAGTCCATATTAGATAATCTATTTATTCCCTTATCAACGATGAATGCGAATCTCATGCATTTATTTTGCTACCAACCTTGTGAATTATGAAATCCACTTTCGATAAGTAAATCTCATGCATTTATTTTGCTCCTAACCTCGTGAATTGAGTAAGGCACTAGCTAAAACTTAGATGGGTGGCCTAAATATGAAATGTTTGCTCATAGTGGTATAGGGAATCAAACTTGTATAATGCATTTAATTTATAAAACATTAGTCAAATTCTTAACCAATAAATCAGTTTGAGTAGGGCAATATAGAATTTTACGTATTTGATTAGTCACTTTTCGATTCAACCTTTTTACTATATACTCAAATAAGTCATGTATTGTTTTTTAATGGCTTGAACAATTTCAAGGGCCTGCTCAGGTTTACCCAAAAATTGAGCAAGCTTGACATAAGTTTTTTACATCGGTGCAAACCTAGAAATATTTTTTGATGTGCCCCTTATAATTGCAATATAAGCATACTAGTTTTAAAAATAAAATTTCTAAACGATTACTTTATTATAAGTTGCAATTATTTATGTGGTTGATGTTATTTATAGATTTATACATAGTTAGTTTGCCTTTATTTTATATTTACAGATTATGACATCATTTAGCTTAAAAAGAAAGTATGCACGTGGCCACGTGATTGGGCCTGGCCGGCCCATGCTTTCTATTTGGTGATTCTTCTCATTTGACTGGATGCATATTTTTGGGGCTTGCTGAATTCGGGTAAGGCCCAGAAAAGTTTTGCCCACATGGGCCCTACCTGAGCCCATGAGACCTGCTCAATGAGGAAGTCTTCAATATAAGATACTAACTTTTTTTTTTTATCAAAGTTACATTTAGATATGAAAATATTACTAATCACATGAAAATGTTATTTGTTACAAGCATATCAAAATTCATCGTTCATGAAAATTTACTGATGATGTACAAAGGTTATGAATTTCATATGCATTTTCGAATTTCTTAAAATCTTTTGGTATAGGCAAATATTGACATGTAAAATTTATTATAGTTTTTTTATGATTTTTCAAATTTAAACAATGCAGTTCATTTTAAAAACCCACTATTACTTTTCACCACTCCTTGACCTATAATAATGACATTGGTACTCTAATGGGAAAAAATGAAAAAGACATCAACATTTGTGATGGCACCCACATTTTATTGATGGTATCTTCATTTGAGATAAGAAAAGTTTCAAATAAAATTTGACCAAATTTATAGAAAACTTAAAAATCAGTCGAGTTTGGGCCAACTTTTTTATCAGAGTTGGATGAGCATTGGGATTATAGATAGGCTTGAGACGTAATTTGCAATATAGCTGTAATATCTTTAAATTAGATCGAGATGTTACGAAGTTACCTCTTTTATAATAATTAGCATGATTACGACTTAGTAACTTACTAATTTCACATGATTTTCTATCAACAACTAAAAAGAGAAATTAAACAATTTCAAAATTGGAAGAACGAAAGATAAAATAAAATTTGGTTTGAACTTTCGAAGAATTTGCGGTTTAAAATAAAATTAGGCATCGGTTCGGATTCTAAAAGCTTCTTACACTTTTCTGTTTTCTTGTTTTTCTGTGCGAAACTTCTTTGCCTCTCTCTTCCTCTGCTGCGACCGTCTTCGCCGTCGGTCGGAGGCGAAAGTGACCACTATTTAATCGGTCCTCTCCGGATCCGACCACTGAAAAACCCTAATTGTCTTCACAGCAAGAGAGAGAGAGAGAGAGAGAGAGAGAGAGAGAGGGACCAAGTGCTTGAGGCGCTTCCTTCGGCCGGAGCTTGATTTCCCGATGAGAAAGTAGGAATGGGTCGACCTGAGCCGTGCGTGCTGTTCGCCCAGACATTCGCCCACCCGCATCTCGACGAGTACGTCGACGAGGTGAGTCGGACGATTCGCGTCGAGTTCTGTCCTCTCGCGGCGCGAGCACTGAACACGAACTGTTGGCTGAATTGTTCCAGTGAAGCTGAATTCGCGTTGCTTACGGTGCGACGCTGTCGTTCTTTGAATCTGCAGGTAGTCTTTGCTGAACCTGTCGTCGTCACTGCTTGCGAGTTTCTGGAGCTGAGCGCGCCTTCGACATGTCAATCGGTGTCGCTTGTCGGGTAATGTTACGCTACTCCGTTCGTTGTTTTTTCTTTCCTTTGGGGGCTCCCTAGTTGACACTGTTTTGGTGGGAAATTCGCTGTTCTATTGAGAAATCGGTGCAATGAAAGAGAGAAAGACAGTCCTGAGCCATGAGAAGTGCGTTAAAGAAGTATTGAGAGTGAGAGAAGAGAGTGGGGGACAGTCATGAACAGATATCTTGCTTTTTCCAGTAGATATGTGAAATTATAAATCTCAGCTTGGGAAGTGGATCTCTTTGCCCTTGTATAATCTTCTAATCCTTACATCTGCTTCTAGCAACTCTTGCCCTAGCGCTTGGCAGTGTAAGCTTCCAAAATGACATTTTGAGCGTGATGCTGCTGTTCCTTTCCATTCATCCCAATAGATAAACCAATACTAACCAAGTAGAGATATCTAGAAGTCTGAAATGCATAAGCCCATCGACAATGACCTTCATATTAAGTACTACAATGGACTGCGAAAAGCAATGTTGATGAGATGTGATATGGATTTTCCTGTATATGAAGTAGCTGTCGACAAGGCCATATAAGAAAGGCTAAGCCTCTCTGGAGAACATGTTTGACATTTACGGTTTGTTTTCTTTGTTGGCTTGTGTCAGATAAGTTACTGTGCACCCAAACTGTCTACTCACAAGTTTATCATGGCCTTATATATACAGTTGCCCTCCACCTATTTGCTAAAGCTTTTGCATGCTGGGTTTCCTAACATGGTTTTGTAGCTAAATTCCTTTCTGATGTGGTATTGCAGCCTAGTTCTAATTTTTCATGTTATGTATAATGTTTGATCTTTTGTGCGATGTCTTGTTCATCTTATATGTGTTCTTGAAGTAATTCTTTTTTCCAATTTGCTCACCAGAGGGGTGTTAAATTATCCAACCTCACTTACTTACTGGGTTTATCATGACCTATTTCTCATCTCAATTAATAAATCTATGACACTTGATAAGATTAAGCATGTTTAGTAACAGTAACCAGTTTTGATATAAATGATTCGATTCAGTAAAAAGTTTCACTGATTGTGTCAAGTGAGAAAGTGGTTTCTTAATTTGTTCAATGTAAAAATTGATGGAAATTACAATTTTACCAATTTCTTTGCTAAAAATTACCAATTATAGCCACAAGTCCATAATTGGTGGGAAATCAATGACATTCAATTTTCAACTATTATAAAAAAAAAAACTTTCTATTTTTTTTTTTTCAACAATTAAATTGTCAAAACTTAAAATTAAGTGCTTAGATATTTTGCAGTTTACTATTCAGCTTTATCAACAAGGCGGTAGTCTCTCTGCATGTGATATTTTAAGCTTTCGGGTTAGACTTTTCAACAATATTGTTGCCCATCATGTTAATGAGCCTGATACTAGTGGCACTTCTCCTTGCAGGGCTACTTCACCTCCTTCATTTGCTTTGGAAGTTTTTGTTCAATGTAATGGGGAGACGAGATTTAGGCGCCTTTGTCAACCCTTTCTGTATTCTCATTCTTCATCAAATGTGCTGGAAATTGAGGTAAATTTGACTTAAAGGCCTTTATCCTCATGTTATAGTAGTTGCACTGGATAGCATTCTTTTTTAAAATTTAATTTGTTTTATGGTTTTGATTTAGTGAGTTTTGGTTTAGTTGAGAGCTATATGTCAAACTTCAGCTTGGCTTGTTAAAGGTAACTTTGAAAGCTTCCTTTTCACACTACCCCATCGTGAGGAGGTTGATAATCAATTAGATGTGTTTTGAGGGGGGTAAAATAGGAGCGTGTTTTTTCTGGTTCCTGCGAGGTGTGCAGTGGTATTTGGGGAGAAGAAGGGGGG
>BCNH02000001.1:24278002-24293045 GCA_001662345.2 Metrosideros polymorpha var. glaberrima
GGGGACGGAGAAGGAGAAGGGGGGGATCTCTCTTTTGCTATTCATTTCTCATGGAAAAAATGAATAATTTGTTTTGACAGAACTGCTATTTCCTTCAACGCTTGTGATCAGCAAGTCCTTTTTGATATACCTTCAGAGTTGATACCATGCAATTCTACGTGACTAGAATTGGCTCCATACACAAAAACTGTTGTGTTTTCTTTATTTTTTTCATGAAGGTGGGGGTGGGGTTGCAGCGAGGTTGGGGAATTGGATGAGGTCAGGGATTCACTTCTGCATGACCACCAATTTACTTAGCCAAAAAGAGGTTTGACATAGGTTTAGCTGCAGTGCATAAGTTACTCGAGGTTGTCCCCTTTCTGAATAAAATCTAAAGAGATCCGACACTTCTGCTAAACTATGCATCAGTGGACCTTGAAATTTTGACTCTGTTGTGGGATGGATTGCTCCTTTATATTTATTTTTTCCTTAAAAAAAAATCTACGCAATATTTGATACTTTAACTTAGCTTATGAATGATATTATTTCACATGTTCTGTGAGCAGGAGAGAGGATTTCTTCCTCTATCAGCTGCTTTGTTGTCATCATCAATACTGCACTTGGAAGTAGGACATTCAATGTTCTTACATGTGGAGATTGTGTCATCGATTGGTGCTATAATATTTTCATTGCTCCTCTGCCGCTCAGGTATAATTGACAGTACACGGCTCAATTTCTTCTTCTGTGAATCAGGGGATTCTTGGGATTTACTTGTTTATCTCTGTGTCAGGCTTACTTTTCCTTGCACATCAACCTGAACTTTCGTCTACAATAGTCCATTGCCTGAAGAATGGCGATTCTACCAGAAAAGACGAGTGCCTTCCACTTCGTTATGCATCCATCTTATTATCCAAAGGTTTCTTCTGTGGGTCAGAAGAAGTAGGCATGATACTTGAGATGCATTTGAGAGTGGTCGGTTTACTTTCTTATTAGAATATTATGCTGATACCAGCATTTTGTTTTCATGTTCCACATTTGGTGGCAACGAGTTGTTTATATTCTCTTTTATAGGTTAACGCGATCGATCATTTGCTTACATGCGCTCCTCACTCTGAAGAATTCTTATGGGTCTTGTGGGAACTTTGTGCACTTTCTAGGTGGATTTGGCTTTACCTTTTTGGTGCTTTGTAGGTTGCTTTTAGTGCATCAGCAGCATTGACAAAGACTTGTTTCATGATGGCAGATCTGACTGTGGACATCAGGCTTTGTTGGCTCTTGGACTTTTTCCAGAGGTACGTCTCACTGTGCTTAAAACATAACTGTTTTACTCAGGCATAAATGAGATGTATTTTTCCTAGTTGAATAAGGACAATATGGTATGCAAGTTGCTAGAGTTAGACTTTCAATCTGGCAATGAGCATTTATGCTGTTTTGACTTGTTTGGCCAGTGACCTATCATTCTTTTTCATAGGCTATTGCAGCATTGATTGAAGCATTGCGCTCAGTCAAGGAGTCAGAGCCCACTGCAAAGAGTGGTGGTAGTGATCTGCAATTGTTAAGCTTGGATATTTTAGCAAAGAGTGGTGGTTGTCTGTGAATAAGGAAGTAACTCGGATCATTCTATCTTTTTCAGGAGCTTCGCCCCTGGATGTTGCGATTTTTCATTCAGCAGCAGAGATTTTTGAGATCATGGTCACTGATTCCACAGCATCTTCTCTGGGTTCTTGGATTGAATGTGCAGTCGAACTTCATGGAGCTTTACATTCCTCTTCCCCAGGGTCAAATAGAAAAGACGCTCCCACACGACTTTTGGAATGGATAGATGCTGGTGTAGTTTATCACAAAAACGGGGCTGTTGGTCTTCTACGGTATGCTGCTGTGTTAGCTTCTGGCGGAGATGCTCACTTAACTTCAACTAGTATTCTAGTGTCAGATCTCATGGACGTTGAACATGCTGTTGGAGATCCTTCTGGTGGTTCTGATATAAATGTAATGGAGAATCTTGGGAAAATAATCTCTGAGAAAACATTTGACGGAGTTGCGCTTCGCGATTCTTCTGTAGCTCAGCTGACAACAGCATTTCGGATTTTAGCTTTCATTTCCGAGAACTCTGTATGTGTTTTCCATCTTGAAATGTATGTATTTTACAATAATTTTTTACTGGCTTACTTTAGACTTGTTGGTGTAGACCGTTGCTGCAACACTATATGATGAAGGTGCAGTTACAGTTATCTACACAGTTTTAATTAACTGTAGATTTATGCTTGAGAGGTCCTCGAACAGTTACGGTGAGTTTTCCTTGTCTGAACGAAATGCCTTCTCATGATGGTGCTTAAATTATCACAAACTTTGTTGTGGTTTTTAAATAATGAACTAATCCACTATTATCTTCTTGGACATGATCTGGCTTCATTGAGTTTTTAAATTTCAAGTTTTGGTTTTGACCCCCCTTCTTTAATAGATATTATAGACAATACCTGGTGTGGATCTTTTGTATTGGGCCATTTGATTGCTTTGATTTTACTGGATGTTTAGTCTGTTGAACCTTCATATTGTTCTTGCTGTTTGCTTTGTTCCGCGCAATGACTATTAGGGCCTGTTTTGTAACGCTCCTGTTGCTCTGATTCCTTATCTTTTGTTTCTAGGAATAGAAAAAGAACAGAAATCTGTTTGATACAGAATTGTTTTCGGGAACGGATTTGGAACAGAATTGTACCTGGGAACAGATTTGGAACAAAAACAAGAAGCAAAAAAAATCTACTTTGTTCTCGAGAACAGAATTAGAAAAAATCATTTCTGCTCAGAAATTGTTCTTAGGAACAAAATTGTTACCAAATGGGCCCTTATACTCTTGGTCTTTATATCTTCATTGGATTGACCTGTAGTCGTGACTTGTGATTTCTGGTTCCTAGAATATCAAGTGGATTTAAGAAGGATTATCAAGGTGATATTTAGGGGTTTAGCATGTGATAAATTCTTCTTTGGCATGTTAATTGTTGGACTTATATGGACTTTGCTTGAACTTTTGAATGAGGGAGCTGTACTGCTATTATTGCCATGGATATCAATCTATCTTTCTTCCTGTAATTCTTAGGGCAAATTTGATATTTATAAATTATAAGTGGATGCACAACTGGTGGGATCCTTTTGATAACTTTACAAGGCGTCAGTCCTGAATTTTTCTGATTGCAACTCTTCTGAATATCTTCTCAATCTCATCAGAGAGAGGTTCAAATTCCAGTGTTTGGCTTGGACGTTTTTATTGCATGTCTTCCCTTATCAGAATTCTTGCAGACTCACAATTTTCTGCTTCTCGGGGTAAAAAATCAAATTTTATTAACTGATTGCTCAGCTCTTAAACTTTTTTTTCCTATTATTTCTTCATAATGGATATGTCTGCGGTGGGGAGTTTGTTGCATAGCCTTTTTCGCTTGTCTTCATGGTGCAAGGACATAAATGTACTACATTAGTTGTTTTGAGAGATCTGCAACAGAAACCTCTTCCCCCTGAGTTTGGAATTCTTTTTAGTGATTTTCTTCCTGCATTCCATGTGAATGCTTCACTTTGGACAGATTACCTTGTTGATGATGGAACTGAATGCAACTCCACATCGGATTTGCTTTTGGAACGGAATCGGGAGCAGAGCCTAATTGATGTTTTGATTCCTGCCCTGCTACTGCTGATCAACCTTTTGAAGAAACTGCAGGTTGGTCAAATCTGAATCACCGGTGCATTAGCTGGATGTGATTTCTGCAAAATCCTTCATGGGCATCATAAGGAAGTGTTGTATTGAATGTCTTAACACTGGCTCCAAAATGATAAAGTAGCCTATGTCGATGCCAAATCCAATTTCCAGTCTTCTGGTTATCTTTTCATTCTTATATTAGAAGGTGGGCTAGAAGGTTTCTAATTTATGATGCAGGCTGCCATGAGTCATCAAGATATAGGGGGAGATAGTTGAAAAACTTCTGGCTCATTTGAAATTAATGATATGGAAGACATGCAGCCTCAACCCCTCTTCCTGTAAACCACACACACACACACACACACAGAGAACCCACCTAGGGGGTAAAATTTTGGTTGGCATTGTTGTTGGTATTTTTTGTTTGGATTTTGTGGTACTTGATATTTGATTTTCATGATGTGCATAAGTGTACCTGTGTTAAATTTTATTTTGTTCTATTATGACTGGAAAGCTTCAAGTGTTAGTCTTTGGATGTGAATTTTCAATCATGTGAAGTTCGGGTCATTTAGCACATTGGCATGATGAATATGGTGCACATGTGACATGAAAGAAATCTCCTTTATTAAGCACTGGAAAAATCATTATAGTTTGAGAGAAAACCAACTAAGTGGGCCCAGCTTGAATCTGTTTCCATCTAGGTATCTAGCAAACAAAAGAAATGTCTCATCGAATCAGTATTTTTTCACATTTTGCTCCATTTCATCCCTCCAATCATAGTATAAGTATTTTAGTCCCACATTGTATATTGTGAAACAAATTTTCTTCTTGATGGGCTAATATGCGACAATATATTGTTAGAACTGAAACATTCTGCTTTCATACAGGAAGCAAATGAGCAGCATAGAAATACAAAACTAATGAACGCCCTTCTGAGATTGCATCGAGAATTGAGGTGACATTCAGATTAAAAATGGTTTTGTCTTCAGCAACTGCCAACATGCTTACATGCCTGCTATTGTTATTTTACAGCCCCAGACTAGCTGCATGTGCAGCAGATCTATCTGCTCCATACCCTGATTCTGCTCTTGGATTTGAAGCTGTCTGCCATCTCATTGCGTCTTCTCTTGCTTATTGGTCAGTGTTTGGATGGGCTCCCGGCCTGTTCCATTCTCTCCTTGCAAGTGTTCAAGCAACTTCAGTTCTGGCCTCGGGTCCAAAGGAGACCTGCAGTTTTATGTGTCTTCTGGTATGTAATTAAAAGTCTGACACCTGAAGTGGGCATGCTTTATGTAGTACTCTTAACATTATGGACGCCTGTGGTTGGATGACTTGTGCTTTGTTCACTATATATATTGTATATGATTTAAATATTCTAAGCTGCATTTCCTCTGAACTTTGTTGTTTTGACTATTTTTGTCTTGAATCCATTCTGCGTGGCTAGAATGATTTGTTTCCTGAAGAAGGTATCTGGCTTTGGAAGAAAGGGATGCCTGTGTTGAGTTCCCTGAGAATGTTGGCTATCAGTACATTATTGGGACGTCAAAAGGAAAAAGAGGTGAACTGGTATCTGAAACCTGAATTTCGTGAGAAGGTTCTCAGCCAATTAACCCCGCAGCTTGACAAGATTGCGCAGATGATCAAACATTATGCAGTCTCTGTATGTTACTCACTTGTTATATTCGTTGGATTTCCTAGTAATTGAAAAAGACTGTTACTATTGTTATATCTGGAGAATTAGAATCGTTGTTAAATGAATGCTCCATTAGATGTTGTAATTCATCTCATTGCATTGTTCTTGACAGGCATTGGTCGTAATCCAAGACATGCTTAGAATTTTCATAATTCGAATTGCTTGCCAGAAAGTTGAAAGCGCCTCCATACTCCTCAAGCCCATCTTTGATTGGGTTCTTGATCATGTCACTTTATTTTCTCCATCGGATATAGATAATTACAAGGTGACCATATTCTTCCACCATTATTGCTTCTCTCATAAAATAGACTTAGCATGATGTAATATGCCTTTTTCAGGTTTACAAATATCTCGATTTTCTTGCTTCTTTATTGGAGCATCTGCGAGCCAAGGTCTCCATCTGATCCTTTCATTTGTCTATCTTTGTCCAGAAGATGTCTGCAGAAAGGCTCATTGTATCTTTTTTTTCTCTTCAGGCCCTAGTGTTGAAGGCGGGGATGATCCAGGTGCTGAAAAAAGTTCTGGAAAGGTGTTTAAATGCTGTTGATTCAGACAAGATTTCGGAGAGTAGAATTATGGCGGATAATGGTTTTACGCTCCTTAGTTGGTGCCTCCCTTTGTTTAAGTCCTTGTCACTGTTGTGGAGTTCCGTAGCAACTTCACATTGTGCTGGGGTACCTGATTCGTGAGTAGATTGTATCATCTGAATTAATTATGTTATTTTTGCAAAGCTGGGAGCTAACATGATGTTTCCAATTAGGAAAAATACGGAGAACTTTAGCACTGGAGATTGTACTTCAATTTTACCTTATCTTCTTAAGTTTTTTCAGGTGACTTCCTGCTTCTCTCACATTAGATTATTGGTTATTTCTAATGCCATGCAAAATCTGTGTTATTTTTCTTTGTGTGGTTTGTGTGAACAAATCTTTATGCAATGAGGATAATGTTATGCTGTTATTATTTTGTTTGGAGGACACAAATCTTCTTAGTTGTTGCTAATGAAGAATCGTGATGTTCTGCAGGTCCTACCTGTTGGAAAAGAGTTGCTTGCTTGTGTTAGATCTTTCAAAGAAATCAGTTCTTGCACAGAAGGTCGTGATTCTTTGATGGCTGCTTTTGGTTTCTTTAACAGTCCTGTGATACATGAGCGAGACAAAGGACATGAAACCAAACAAATTTATAATGGTAATGAATCTGGATGGAGCAAGTGTGCTCCTTTATTGTGTTGCTGGAAGAAGATGTGGAGTTATTCTGATGCTAGATATGATTCATCGTCTTTCACCGCTCAAGGCCTTGATCTATTGTCTTCAGGGTGTTTGTCATTCTGCATGGATGGAAACAGGTTAGTTTCTTCAGAGATTGTTAGCCCCTTTAATTGGATTGATTTGCTGTACTTATATTGACCGATGTTGAGGTGACATTAGTAATTTGTGGGTAAGGATGCACGATCCTATTGACAGTGCTAGTTTGTGGTTAGTTGATTATTAAGGGCAGAATGCAGCAGGTAGATATTCCCTGATTGATCTTTAAGCACTTATTAATTGTATTGAAGGCAGTCTAGTCTGTCCTTGTAATTCTTGCATCTTAAGATGAAAATCAGATGTCCTTAGAAATATGGTCAATACCATACGACTATAACAAGTTGTCATTTTAATGCTTTTTTGTTAATGCCTCAATCTCCTCCACGTGAACATTATGGGGGTCATATAAACGGTCAAGCTACTACTGAGTGCACTTAATCAAATTATTTGCACTACTACTGGTGCCTTTTATACTCCTAAAGAGACACTTCTTAAGCGACACATGACTGGCTTCCACAGCTTTTTGGAGCTATTTTCAGTAACTAATATCCAATCACTCATTAAAGCTTTCAGATAATGAGTTGCTCATCCTGCCTTAGACTGTGTTGCATTTCTTGGGTAAAATAGTGCTCTTCAGATAATCTATTTGTGGATATAATTATGATATTATAAGATGAGGAAGAGGACTTACGGCTTTGTTGCCATTCATCAGCAATAGGCTAACTTTTCTTTTGCAATTGATCAGATTAAACTTGAAGGGGGTTGGTCTGGTGAAATTGCTTTTCGGGCTTTCAGATGATATGAATGAGACAGACAGTTTTATTGAGGAAAACCTGAATTATGTTAAAGGGTTAAATGCTCTGTTGAGTTCAAAGGTCGAAAACAATCACCATGAGACTGGTCCTTTTCAGGTAAAGAAAACATATATAAGTTGCCTATTTTTCTGCAATTTCTCTTCATGGCATTGCTGACATTTTCCATTGAACAGATCCCAGATTCTGTAAAGTCATTGCTCTTGTTATTGGTGAATCCTATTGGTGCCATTGATGTGGTTGATATAGTTTTTGATGAGGCTGTCTTGTCATCAAATGATGATCTGGTTTCTACAGAGATGCAGTCTGCTGTAGATGGCTGTCTTGTAAGAACTGATGAGTTACTCCAGCTAGGAGGACTAGGAGATAAGTTCCTTTGGGAATGTCCAGAAACTTTGCCTGATAAAACAGCTCTTCCATTAAAAAGGAAAATGTCATCTCTAGAAGGTCAAGGTAGGCGTGCCAGAGGGGAGAACGCACCTTCTGATCTTGCAGCCTCTGGTGCATTTTCACGTGGTTCAGGTCAATCTGTAGCTCCCTCTGGTCCTACACGCAGAGATCAATTCCGGTCGCGCAAACCAAATACCAGCAGGCCTCCATCTATGCACGTGGATGACTATGTCGCCCGGGAGAGAAATGTTGATGGTGTTAGTGATGTCATTGCTGTTCCACGTGTAGGATCAACGAGTGGAAGACCTCCTTCAATCCATGTAGATGAGTTTATGGCTAGACAAAGAGAACGGCAGAGTTCTTCTGCCACGATAGTTGGTGAGGCAGTTGCACAAGTGAAAAATGCAGCTCCTGCTAGTGATGGAGATAAAGAGGTCAAAAAACCTAAGCAGTTGAAGACAGATTTAGATGATGATTTACAGGGTATTGACATAGTGTTTGATGGTGAAGAATCTGAAACTGATGACAAGATGCCCTTCCCCCAGCCAGATCATAATTTGCAACCATCTGCCCCTGTCACTGCCGAGCAAAGTTCCCCCCACTCAATTGTTGAGGAGACGGAAAGTGATGCTCATGAAAGCAGTCAATTTTCTCGTATGGGTACGCCTGTCACGTCCAATGCTGACGAAAACACCCAAAGTGAGTTTTCTTCAAGGATGTCAGTTTCACGTTTGGAGAAGTCATTGACTCGAGAACCAAGTGTGACCTCAGATAAAAGGTTCTTTGATCAATCCAATGATGTGAGGGATTTGATTACAGGAAAGACCTCTGGCGTGTCTGATGCTGCTGCAGCAGCAGCAAACAATCCTGGATTTCTTGTATCCCCATATGCTATGGCATCTGCATCATCATCTGGGCAATCACGTGTTGATTCTAGGATGAGTCCTCAAACATTATACCCAAAACACAGTCCACATCATGCAGGAAACCTTCATGGTGCAGGAACCCAAGGATCCTACGACCAGAAATATATGCAAAATCAACCACCACTACCTCCCATGCCACCGCCATCATTAGTTCCGTCTCTAGGATCTCAGGCCTCCGATTCAGTTCCTGGTCAAGCATCCCCATTTACGAACAAGATGATCGATGGGCAGTCCCCTGTTTCCAATGCCTTTCATGTAAGCAAGTTTCATGTAAGCAGAGTTATTAGTGTCCTTTGATTTTCTTCATGTCATTGAGCGTAAGACACAGGATCATTTCTAACATTAGTGCTTGGCTTTCCTTCTGCAGGTTCAGTCCGATCACTTGTCTCCATACAGTTCTTCCCCTAGTGGATCCATTAGGCCTCTCCCGCCACTTCCCCCTACACCACCTCCATTTTTATCCAGTCCCTATACTATGCCACCTATAAAAGCTTCCGCTCCACAGTCTTCAAGTTATGTTCAGACAAGCATTGGGATGACAGAATTTCCCCGTGCACCAATTATGCCTTCGACAGATCTGCAACATTCTGCAGCAGGCCCTAGACTTTCATATCCCCCATCTCCCCTAATGCCTCCCTTGGTTTTCAGTAGGCCTGCCTCTGTCCCTGTAAATTTCTATGGGAACAACACAATGCAGCAGCATGGGGAGAATCAACCTGGCATCTTGCAGAACTTTCCTCTTAGTCAATCTCCAATGCAGTCAGTACACTCTGTTGCACAATTGCAGCCACTTCAGCCCCCGCAACTTCCACAGGTTCCACAACCACCTCAGCACCTCAGACCACTTGCTTTCTCTTCACAGCAGCAGGAACAAGCGTCATCCTTGCAGAACCCAGTACAACAAGGTCATCAATTACAAGCACTGCAGCAGTCACAAGTATCTCCTATGCATGCTTATATTCAGTCACAACAACAAGAACTATCTCATGGTCATCCACGTCAAGAAGTAGAGCATGCTCGACTCCAGGTTTCTCATCAGCAAGGAGATACATCCAGCCAGCATCAGGATTCAGGAATATCATTATACGATTACTTCAAGTCCCCAGAAGATATCCAGGTCGGTTTCTGGAAGCCCTTAGAAAGAGTTTTTGTGCACTGTACGCTTATGTTTATCTTCTAGTCTTTTTAATATTCTATAATTGTGGCAGGCCTTGCTGAGTGATCGCGAAAAGCTCTGTCAGCTTTTGGAACAGCATCCAAAGTTAATGCAGATGCTTCAGGTTCATTCTGTTTGAAGTTTTAAAGTTCAAGAATCCCCACTCGTACTTTCCCCCACCCCCTTATATCTGCAAAATGAGGCCAATTAGGAAGAGGGAAATAGGGTCATCTTAGTGTTCATTCTCTTACAGAGAAATGACTGAGGAAAAATTGGTTGTGACCAAAGTGAGCATTTCTTAGTGCATGTATGCAGGGTATTGTGTAACTGTAGTTTTGGAATCAAGAATTTGTTTTTCCCCAGGCTCGGGATGTGATGTTCGTGTTACTAATCCGTAGTTATCAAGTAATGTTTCATGTTTACTCTCAACTAGAGTAATCTCATTTTTATTCTTGTCGGTCATCGACTCATCATATGATTATTTGGTCCATTATTCTCCCTTTTCCAAGTTATAGCACAGTGATGGTACTGATACTTGTCTCTTCAGTAAAGGTGTGTCAGTAGAAAAATGTGTCAAACTCAGGCAAGCTTTATATACAGATACGTTGTTTCAGTGTCAAGGTGTTCGTACCCGTCCCGATGCGTAGTTTTACTTGGGGCTTAGTTGCAAGATGAGTTTTTATATCCAAAACAGAAAAGGAAATGGGAAAAGAAGGGTTTTGTCACTGTTCCCTCTTCTGATTAGGCTCATAGCTACTTCTGAACTGTTCTGACGTCTGTCCTTTCTTTGGATGTCTAACAGGAAAGACTCGGCCAGCTATAACATCGAGATGGGAATTGTCCAAGGGGGTGGTCCTGTTGCATGACTCTCATTTGTATGATTTATATATGTCCAAATCGCCAAATGCGATGTTCTTGAACAACTGTAGCCTGTCCATTCTTTGTTTTTTATGTGTAACTTACATTCACTTTGTATATATGTACAATTTTGTCTTGGCCTCAGTTTGTTCGGTTTTTTATTGTGTAGATTCTTTTTCAACTTAGTCGGGCGCTCCTCGGAGCTGTGATGCAGCTAACCATGATTTCTCCGAGGAGTACTCACTTGATGAGAATTACAAGAACAGAAAGAGTTCTAATATTCTTGGACTGGAAGCCCTATTTGACGGGATGACTTGTCATAAGAGTCAGGCTGATTCAGAGCGACCATTTCCTGATAAAGGCAATGGCTTGCTAGATGGGATGTTGATCAATTGACATAAGCGAGGCCCAGCTTTTCATCTTACTATTTCTCAATGGAAGAATGGTAACAATTTTACAACATGCTTTTTTGATTTCACCTCTTTGTTGTTTTTTTGTTTTTTTTTGGAAATTTCTGTTAAAGAACCTATCTTATTTTATTTCAAGTCGTCGTCATTCGGCATCGATCAATGATAGTATGTTCGATAATTACCAAAAAAGTCCCAAATCTATTATAATTGTGCCAATTCAGTTTTAAACCTTTCTTTTTTGTCATTTCAGTCCTAAACCTTTTGCAATTGTTCTAGTTTAGTCCATCTGGTGCGTTTTAGCCAGCTGGCACTGATGTAGATGCTGGCGACAGAATATTTCAATATTTTTTTTCGATTTTTAAAATTAATTTCTATCTTTTCTTTTTTCTTTTTTTTTTCCCTCCCTCTCCTTCTTTCTCTAGCCGGTCGCTGAGCTTCAGCGACCGACCAAAGGCGACGAGCAGAGAGGATGACCTCACCAGTCGTTGAGCGAGGCTCGCCTCAGCCACCATTGGCGAGGGCAAGCCTCACCATCACTGGCGAGGCCCAACCTCGTCGTCAGTGGGCAAGGTTGTTCTCGTTGGCCATTGTCGGAACTCGGCAATTGGCTGGAGGAAGAAGAAGGGATTTTTTTTTTTTTGTAAAAATTAAAATATTAAAATATTTTGTCGCTGGCCGGTCGGTGTCCACATCAACTCTAACTAGCCAAAATTTGTTGGATGGGCTGAATTAGAATAATTGTAAAATATTTAGGATTGAACTGGCAAAAAAAAAAGGTTTAAGATTGAATTGGCACAATTATAATAGGTTTAAAACTATTTTGGTAATTTTTCCTTCATTACTGTAATGACAAAGTAGTATTACATTATACGGAAAATCTTGCTTTTATTGTTTAACCATGTTGTGGAACAGCATTCCTTTTTGGTCATTTCATGAATCGCTAGAAATTTACAACATTCGAGAGTCTCTTACTTTTGAAACGGTTTTGCTTTCATCTTTCATTCGCATGCTTGATTTTTGACATTTTTAAACCTGTCGCTTCTTGCACTCCCTTGTTCGGAAATCCGATGCCCAATTTATCTAGAAGCATATCCATGTTGATTTCAGATATCATATTCTTCATCAACAAAATAATGAGATAATTGTCCAAAAAGTCCTAAACCCAATTTAGTTTTAAACTTTTCAATTGTATCAATTTTATCTTAAATTTTTGGACGATTTGCCAATTTAATTTTAAACTTTTTGACGATTTTTCAATTTAGTCCTAAACCTATTATTTGGATAATTGGTCGAAAGGACTACATTAACAAATTGCACAAAGATTTACGACTAAATTGGCACAATCGAAAAGTTTAAGACTAAATTGGCGAATCATCAAAATATTTAGAACTAAATTGATACAATTGAAAGGTTTAGGATTGAATTGACTTATGATTTTTTGGATAATTTTTCTGTAAAATAAACAATATGTACAATTCATTGACCTATCTAAAGAACTCACTAAATGAAGTTTTACAAAGGAAAAGCTGATTCTCTTCTTATGCTGGATAAGAAGACAGGAACTTCTCAGGAATACACGGAGAGTTCTTCCATGTCCGGGCATGCAATTTGAGAATCTCTCGCGCCTTCTCCTTGGTCTTGCTCGTGCCCTGAACTTGGAGGACTAGACACAACTTCGCAGCAACGCCTACTTGCAACATCTCCTGCACGATGCTCGGTGTTGCCGAGAACTTGGAGATGGACAGGAGAATCCTGACACCTCTCTCGCTCGCTGTCTCCGAAACCCTTAGTATTTTCTTCGACACTATGGCGATCCCTGCTCCGTGCTTCAACAGCTCGGCTCTTCCCTCTGCGCATCGGCACAGCATGTCCAAAAGAATGAGGATCATCTCGCTCCACCTCTTGTCGCCTGAATAGAGAAGAAGATCGATCAGGACCGGCACAATGCTGGCTTCCACGGCTTTGACTCGGTTCCGACCCATCGGGCAGGCTCGGATAAGCAGTTTCAATGCAGATTTCGTTGCCTTCCGCGAGACTTGATCACGCAAAAGTCGAACTGCTTCGACGAACAATTCAATCCTCAAACGTGAGAGTGGAATAGTATCAGCAACTTCAAACATTGACTCTAGCAACATGACTGCATATGTCCTAGACTCGAAGGTTCCGCTCTGCATGATTCGAGTTAAAGACTCGACAAACGCTCCGTCGTCGCCCATCAGATTCTTAAGGCTGGCTTCGGAGAGTTGTAGGTGATAAAGTACAGCCAGAGCCCCATCAAGCGGTCTAGTTGTGACCTCGAAACTGCGACAGTTGGACGATGTTTCATCTAAGGTTTCGTTCTTCACTAGCGTCGCCAAGAAATCAGCAGCACCAGCGGCTTCCATGCAGCATCGGTTAGCGGCATTCTCGGTGGCAATCAACCGCAGTCTTTCGAGACAATTGTTTCGCATGTCCGGGGACTTGGCCTCACGGAGCAGCTTAGCAATCTGGGACCTGCTGATTGGAGGTCTCGGGGTCGGAATCCTTTCGACGCCGTGCGTGGCGTTGAGGGTGCACCACGATTGGATGAGCCGCCGGAGCGTGTGGTTGGGCGTCAAGTCGCAGCCCGAAATCGCTTGCTTGGTCACGGGGCACGTCCCATTCTTGGCGACGAACAACCACTTCTCGATGCTCTCGCGGTCGTACGTGATCCCGGTTGGCACCGTGACGGGGTCCTTCATGAGCTGGAGAGAAATCGGGCACACGAAGAAGGAGGGGATCTCGACTTCCTCCATCTGCATCGAAACTAGATCACGGCGAAAGAGACGAAGAGCTGTATGACACCCAAGAGAGAGAGAGAGAGAGAGAGAGAGAGGGAGGGAAAGATGGAGACTTGAAAAGGAGAAAGGCCGAAGAAGAGCTCAAGAAATGCTTGCGATGGAACTCCCTCCAAGAAGAAGATGATTGAGTTCAGTTGGGTTTGAAGATGATTCGTGCGGGCTTTGAGGGTTTTATATATATGTGGTTGGGAGGTTGAGATATTCAAAAGTTACAAGGTCAAACACACGGAAACGTTCGAACGCGAAACACACACAGCCTGCGCCCAAAACAGCACGTGCTCTTTCCTCCTTCGGACAATTCCGTGGAAAGAGCACGTGCTATTTTGGCGACTGCTTTTGACTCTCTCCCTCTCTCGGTGAGAATACTTTGAAAATCGCACGTTTAGGTGCCGACATAGTCAACTGGAGACATCGTCAATCTTAAATTGTAAATAATAATTCATGGTTATACTACGTTGCAAGAAAAGGCTTGAGGGCGCGATGAGATGATCTACTACTTCATCTCAATTTATTAAACCAAGTTGGCATTTAGAATGAAGAATTGAATTGTCTTGCTCTTTGGTCGTAGAAAATGAGTGGTTTTGATTCGTCGTGCAGTGCAGCCACGCTAATGACAAATTAGTTTTGTTCAATTTGAATATTGCATATATTCTACCTGTCGATTGTCTGCGAAATCAATCACACTTAATCTATTAGCTCAATGATAATTTTTTTTATATACATTTGAATATCGAGATGTCGTTACGTTATATATCCTTTATTAATATCACAATTTAACTCTTTTTTTGTCGAACATAATTTAACTATTTACTTGGTAAACTTAAAATAAATAAATTAAACACAATTTTTTATCTATGAAGTTTGCACGAAATTGTTAGTTTTCATAATAAAATCCATTTAAGATGGAAAATCCTTTTTTCTTTTCTTTTCCGCAAAACAGAAAAAAATATACTGTAAATATCTCAATTAGTTCAAGAGTTCTAATTGTTGGACTGGCAAAAAAAAAAAAAAAAAAAA
>BCNH02000001.1:24293148-24315429 GCA_001662345.2 Metrosideros polymorpha var. glaberrima
TATTGCATTTTTGCCAACTCAATCTTAAACCTTTTAATAGATTTAGAACTTTTTGGACTATTTTCCCTTATCTTGATGATTGACTTGGATAGACAAAATTAAGAAGTGAAATCATGGTGTAGGAAAATCGAATTTATTTTCTTGTTAGGCTTAAGGTACTATAAAAAAAAAATGGTCTTGCTTCACTCAAATACCAATACATTGTTAATTAAAAATTATCGATTTAACAACTCATGAAGATTTTGGTTAAATTAAACCCCGTTGAAAAATAGTCAAAGCTATTCCGATAGACGTCACAGCTGAGATAGGATGGAGATTGAGAGTGAGACTGGAGTGAGAGAGAGAGACGTGGAAGTCAATTCAATTCACGTGGTTTTAGGAACCGACGGTATTTGAAATAAGTGCCCACCAAAAAGGACGTCAAACTTATTACAATCTCGTATTATTTAATTTTTTGAAAATCGAGAGACTTTCCTTAACGGATTAATACCACAAAATCTAAACTAATACACATGTTATAAATTCACTTCAAACAAATTTTTCGATAGTAAAAAACTCCAAACTAGTATACTTGTGATAAATTTACCGTCTTTTAATTTTCGTTAAATTTCACCGACAATCCACATGGAAATCAAAAGGGAAGTAAATTTCATTTGACAGTACACATGTAATAATGAAATTTCAAATCAGTACTACAAAAAAGTTCAAATCGGTACACATGTGATAAATTTATCTCAAATTTGACGATAAAATTTAATGAAAATTAACGAAAAGTAAATTTATCACAAGTATATTAATTTAAAGTTTTTCGTGATATCAAATTTTATTTAATTTATGTGTTCAAAAGATGTCACAAAATCCTAACATTAGTGTAATAATGATCCAATGGGTAAAACACGTCAAAGCCGCCGTCAATGTTTAATTTTTGCTGCTCTTTTTTTTTTTTTTTTGGGTCTTTTTTGCTGTGTTTGGTATTTATTTTTCTTCTCCTTGCTTCGAATCTTACGGCCAAAGAAGAAAAGGCAAAGGAAAAGTTCGTGCGTGGCCCAGTTCGTGCATGGCGGGGGCCATACGGCGTGAATCTTGCGCATCCGTCAACGGCGACGCCGCAGCCACGAAGCGTTCGAGGAGAACTCACCATAAAATAGGGTTTTGACATGTAATAATCACTCATGTTATAATACGAAAATTGATGGTAAGAATGACTAAAATAATTAATTTCGAAACATCGAGTTATTTCCCTTGCTTGCTTAGGATATGTTAGATCAAAACTAAACTGAACTAATTGATCCCACATTCGTTTCCATATTCCTCCAGATAGAAATTAGTCGAATAAGCCGGACGATTCCAACTTCTTTCTTTTTTCCTTTTATGTTCTACTTTATTCAATTATATCAATTTTCGTTTTCCCCCAAAATATAATCGATTGCTCCTGTTTTTCTATACCTCGAATACTTGTATCCAACATGCGTGGCTTTTGCATATAGATATCTACATTTGTTTGGCGCCAATTGTTATTGTTTTTTTCTGGATGTAAATTAAATGGAGGGAGGTCTACACCAAAACCCCCTCCGCCCACAACCACTGTCGACCATTCAACAGTGTAAGATGCAACTTCTTGTATTTCAAAAAAGACTTTCTCTGTATTATTTAAATATTATGTGTGAAGAACATCGATTGTAGCTAGGCACGACTTGGAACATTCAACGGCGATCGACGAATCTTGCAGTGCATGACTGATGAAAACGATTGATTAGTAGGTGGGTGAAGAAACGTATAGTGTGAAATCATGTGTTCGATATACAATAAGCCGGATGACTAATCTTGCGAGAGTGTAATTTAGACTCGCTCTTTCTGGCTCCGTTTGTTTCGCGGCAAATGAATATTTTGAACAATATTTTTCTTGAAATAATTAATCAACGAAAATTATTTTCATTATCGATAATAATTTACGCTTAATTTATTTTTGTGAACGATGAAAATATTTTACCTTCAATCACTTTTGTAAGCGACATAAACGATCATTTTTAAGAAATTTTTATTTCGGATCATTCATTTTTCGTGAAATAAACGGATTTTTTTTCCTTTCTTTTTAGTTTATATTCATTCTCAAAGAGCTTGTGCGAAAATCCCGCCGTCTCACTCTCTTCTTTGAGTATTCGTTTTCAAAGACCCGCTTTGCTAGGTGGTGCTTATCCATTGATGCTCTTATTTTGCACGTGTGAACTCAACCGCACGCACTCTCTTTTTTCTTTTCCTTGTTCTTATGGTTTTGCCCCCACAGGTCCGCCTCTTTCACACACGCACGCGCGGGAGCAACGTGAAATTTTCAGTTTAGGAACTAGAGGTCGGCCATTCAAATCTCACTAGTTCCATATAAACGGCTCCAAATCAGAGTCGTGCGCACAATGCCTGGATCATGAATCTTTCAAGATTTTCTATGAGTTTATAGATAGTCGGATCTCCACACTAGTTTTTCGGGAAAATTGTCCAAAAAATCCTAAACTTATTGTATGGCAGCCAATTTGATCCTAAACTTGTAATATTTGCCAATTTAGTCCCGAACCTTTTGACAATTTGCCAATTTAGTCTTAAACCTTTCAAATATGTCAATTTAGTCTTAAACATTATGATGATTTGCAATTTAGTTCTAGACTTTTCAATAATTTATCAATTTACACCTAAACCTTTTAACGATTTGCCACTTTAATCCTTCTAGACAATTTTGATAGGGAATCGCTAGCGCAAATAATTTTCATAATTTTTGAATTTTTTGAATTTTTTCTTTTTTCTCTTTCTTTCTTTCATTCCTTCTTTCTCTAGTCAGCGAGGCTCGACCTCGCCGTCGCTAGGCGAGGTAGACCTTGTCTTGCCATTGGCGAGGCTTGACCCTCTCCAACCCTACCACTGGTGAGGCTCGACCTCGCTGTCACTGGGCGAGTCTCACTGGCCAAAGGAAGAAGGAAATAAAGAAAAAAGGAAAAGGAAAAGGAAAAATTATAAAAAATATTTGAAAAATAAAAATTGTCTATGTCAACTTCGATAGAGCTACGTAAGACGGTTAGTATTGACTAGATCACAACGTTAGTGATTTTTGGTCAAAATTGACTAGAAAAATTAAATTAACAAATCGTTAAAATATTTAAAACTAAATTGGCAAATCATCAAAAGGTTTAGGATTGAAAAAAATTTGGCACGGTTCAAAGGTTTAGGACTAAATTGGCAAGTTGTCAAAAGGTTAGAACTAAATTAACAAAATTAGGATTGAATTGACCAACATACAATAGATTGATCACTTTTTGGACAATTTTCTCCTTGTTCTTCTGAATTACAGTAAAAAAAAAAGTATTAGTACCGACATGAAAACCTGTCGTGGAAGTAATCAAGGCTCACTCGTGCATGCTTGTGTTTTCTTTCTTTCTTTTCTCCTTTTGGATAAAGGGTGCGCACGACTCTTTGCATGATTGTGCTAAAGTGTTCAAATAGAGAAGGAAAGTTGTACACGATTTCCATGATTGATGGGTTTGTTCAGGCAAATTTGAAGTGCAACACATGCCCCCCAAAGCCTAAAGAGTAGTTTGACCTGTATGTTATTGCACTATTCACACGTTTTCTTTTCACCTAATACATGGATGTAAAACTTAAAAAGACCCGCTCGGGAAACATCTTATAAATTTCACGAACCGCTTAAATTCAAACCTTTAGCTAATTTTGATTCAGACTACTTTGCGCATGCTGTTGATGGGATTTGAACAATCGATGTTCAATTACTGAACTGTAATTCTGTCCGACTGCTCTAAGTGTTCGTGCCCATGCTGGGATTATTCACACATTTTGTTGGATTTTGGAAAAGGATGTCAGACATGTCGATGGTTAATTGGAGTATGGAAGGATAAAATAATGAAACTCACTAGCAAAAAGGTCGCTGCTTTCTGATCCACATAATTAAAGTAGGATTAGTTTGTCGCGTAGAGAGAGATACTGTTTACAAATTGCATCTCGGGATCGAGGCCGATGAAGTCTATTTGTTAATCATACATTGTACGAAAATAACACAGTTCGAAATAATAAACAGATGGTATGCCGTCATTTTCTTCGAAAAATAAGTCAAAATAGTTCGACATTATAAATTGTAAAATAATATTATCATGATTTAACGTGAATTATAGTAAGCAAGCAAGAAAAATCGCTATTTGGGCAATTTAAATTACAAGATCGTATAGAAAAATCGTAATCTGAAAATTGAATGTTGTTATTAATTCGCGCCTTCTAATGAGAAATCACAAAAACATTGTATTTTCGATCTACTCCAAAAGAACAAGTACTTTTTCATAAGTTCAACAAACGAGCGGGGGATGGAGGATTTATTGAAAAAATCATGTGTATAAGTTGAGTTACTAATAATTCTATTTTTTGTTACAGCTACTAATAATTTTGTACGTGGTCGGCCCATGCTATATTAAGGGCGTGGGCTTTCTGCCAATGAGTTCGGCTTTCTTAGATACTCCACCACCGACGATACACATTGAGGAACATGTACACAACTATGAACATCAATCATACTAAATGCATCATTTTTTAAAGTTCTACAGAAATTTTTTCTTATTTTTTTTTTAATTCCACAGTGGCGCCATGTGTTTGTGTCCAGCGCTTATTCAGCATTTTTCTGACAATATTTGCACGGGAATACAAAATTTGCTGTAAAATCAAGATTTTAGGGACTAAATCTGCTAAAAATAAAGTAGGGGGGGACCAAAATTGAATAAGGACAATATTAATGAGAATATTTCTTTTTGTAGCTCCCCTTATTTTCAATAATAGAGAATATAACGTGTCCCAACTTCGATGGTTGTATCGTTTGTTATTCAGCAGGTTCATACGAGCGATCCCAACCTACTCGTCTGGCAATTGATATTGGACAATTCGCACCATTAACAGAGTGGGGTAGGAATTCTAATAGCTGTTGCTTTAAGGGTTGTAGCTTTTGAATCGATAGAAATTACGACTCGCTAGGCGTGCTCTCTCCCTCTAGGGATAGGTAAAAAGGGTGAGAAGGAGCAACCAACTCTACGTCTGCGGGGAAAATGTCAAAAAATTCCTAAACCTATTACATTTGTACCAATTCAGTCATAAACCTTTTATTGATGCCAATTTAGTCCTAAACCTTTTACATTTGTGCCAATTGAGTTCTTTTGGCCAATTTTGGCCGAAAATTGATGACGTGGACGTCGATTGTTCGCCGGTGCTGATGTGGACATTTTAAATAATTTTTTAATAATTTTTTAGTTTTTTCTTTTCTTTGCTAGTTTTCTTAAGGGGGTCGACAAGGGTCACCAGTTGACCCCTGCCGGCCATAGGCGAGGGCCGGCAACGTCGCCGGCCCTGGGCGAGGGCTCACAAGCCCTTGCCCAGATCTAGCGAGGGCCGCAATGCCTTCGCCTGGGGTCGGTGAGGGCCGTGGCGCCCTTGCTTGGCTCAGATTTGGCGAGGGCGTTGCAGCCCTCACCAAATTTGGGCTAGGGTCGAGACCCCCTTGCCTGTGGCCGGCGGGGGTCGGCCAGCCACCTTAAGAAAAGAAAAAGACAATAAAAAATTATTTAAAATTTTCATGTCAGTGCCAGCCAATGGCCGGTGTCCACGTCATCAATTTTTGGTCAAAATTGGCCGGAAAGACTCAATTGGCGCAAATGTAAAAGGTTTAGGATTGAATTGGTACAAATGCAATAGGTTTAGGACTTTTTTGACACTTTTCCCCTGCATCCACTTGTTTTCCGTTTCTTTTTATGTTGAACTTAAATTTATTTATTTATTTTATTTCTGCTCAGGTGATATTTTTTGGTTCGATAGGGTTTGAGGACCATGTGTCATCTATGTGATGTTTGTCAACGAACTTTGGTAACATTACATTATGAAAATTTACATCATGTAGTTGCTTTGCATGATTTTTCTATGGTCTTGCTCCTCGTGCAAATTTGCCTAGTTTATTCATGTCGATCCTCGTTTCCATCGCATCACATCCTATAGGAATCTTTCACAAAATTAAGAATTTGATTCATAACGAAACTGGTAACCGATGAAAATCCTAATTCTTTTTGCTGGAGCATTAGGAACTCATTTCTGTCACAATGTACAGATATACACAAACCCGTTCTTAATAATTACGAAAAAACGCACCGAAAATTCGAATATAAATGAAATGGAGTTGAGGCCTAAATATACCAATTGGTGCGATTATATCATAAAGTCTTCTTCAAAAAAGTGCAATCACATTCTTTCATTGAACGACTTTGAAAATTGCGTAGGCGACACTTGAAAGTTGCGTAGATGGCAGCACCAAATTGCACTTTTCACCATAGATTTAGAATTTAATTGCAATTTTTGAAAAATGTTCAGTATTTGATTGCCCCAATTAAAAAATCTAGGACTTCATTGAATTCCATATGTAAAGTTTAAGACTTTTGATGCGGTTTTTTTCTTCTTCTAATAGTTATATAGATTTGCACTTGTAGTCATGGTATTATTGTGTGTGATGACCAACAGTTATTATGATCTCCTAAGTTTTGAATATGAAATTTGTAAGCATTTTTAAGAAATAACTTCCACATTCACATTGGGTTTGTTGACACTTGAAGAAATTCTATTACAAAATTAACTCCAAAAACACATGTTACTTATCAAATGGTGATTACATATATACATATTGCTACACTGGTGGTGGTTCTTACAATCATCAAATTCTTAAACGCGAGAACACATTGAGAAAAATAATTTGGAAACAATAACTTGGACATTCTAATAGAAGCTTAGAACTAACGCATTAGGCAGCTATCTAATAGTCAAAAGTTGCAATGGGTACGAAAAAGATCATCATTAATTACTTTTGTCTGCTGATACACTGCAAGAAATATTAACAATTTTTTCCCATATCCACAAAATGACACTTGAGTAACAAAGAAACCCCATTCTCTTCTTAATTTCATACGCTCACGATCACCAATGGCCCGAAAAATCCAAAGAATAAAAATAAAAATAAAAGGAAAAAGAAAATCATGCACTCACCTAGTAACCCTAGTTAAGAGCGTATCATCGATACAAGGAGACTTCTTCCATTCCTCGAAGTGCGTTTTAAGTATTTCTCGAGCTTTGTCTTTCAAGTGCGTCGCGCAATCCGCTTGTAACAACAAGCAAAGCTTCGACACAGCTCCGACCATTAGCATCTCCCGAACAAACATCGAATTCCCCGAAAACTTGCTCAACATCGAGAGTATGAGGACCGCCCGTTCGTCCGCGGAATGCGAGACGTTCAGAATCCTCTTCGAGACCACGGCGATCCCGCATCTGTGGCCAATGAACTGAGCCCTCCCGTCGGCGCAAGAACATAGGTGGAACAAGACTCCAAGGATTAGCTCAGTGGTCTTTTTCTCCGGGAACCCTAGTTCCAGCTCGACGAGCTCGAACACGGCGCCGTGCTCCACCATCATCGCGCGGTTTCTCCCCCATGGGCGCGAGCCTAGCAATATTTGGAGCGACGCGTTCAGTGCTTGTTGAGTGATGCCATTCCTCAGGAGACCGATGATTGTTTGGAAGAACTCGCTGTTCAATCTTTCTAGCACTGAGGAGCTCGCCGCTTTGATCATCCTCTTGAGGACTATAAGCGCGTGTGATCTCACTGCGATGCGATTGTCGACTTCACAACCTAAAACCCAAGTCAGCGATTTGATGATCCGATTGTTTTGGCCGAGAAGAAGCTTAGCATCTGTGGATGGGACTCGAAGTAGTAATAGTATGCTCAATGCTTCCTCGAGACCGATGGTCTGGCTTTCGTCGCAACAATTTGCAACGTATGACGCTATTGCCATGGGAACGCCAGCCTCTATCATTAGATTTCTATTTCGCTCGTTCTCTACTGCGAGCATTTCGATGCGTCTCAGGATCTCGATCTTCGATCGATGGCGTTGGATATCTCCAACGAGCTTAAGCAAGTAGGACTTGTCGAGGGGCGGTCTCGGGGTGGGAATTCGGTCGACGCCCCGAGAGGCGTTCTCGTCGCACCACGACTGGATCAGCCTGCGGAGGGTGTGGTTCGGGGTCAGGTCGGAGTCCTCCGTCAACGGCTGCTTCGTGACAGGGCAGGTCGCGTTCTTGCCATCGAAAAGCCAGTGCTCGATGCTCTCTCTATCATACGTGATGCCGGTGACGGCGGTCACAGGGTCTCTCATGAGTTGCAGAGATATGGGACACGTGAAGTACTCAGGGACATCAAGAACGTCGTCCATGATCGGACTTCAGCAATTTAACGTCAGACCCGAAGAAAGATAGTCGGTGTATGCAAGTGATATCGCAAGAAGCAAACCCGTGGGTGTGTGGTGTGAAGGAATAAAGGGTGAGACCGATGAAACAGGAAGGTTGTGTGAATGAGGAAGGCTACGCGTTGGTAAGAACAAGCGGCTCTCTTTATTCAAAAACTTGAGAGAGAGAGAGAGAGAGAGGTCTTCTATTGCTGGTCAACGCTGAGACGCTTTATTCATATAAATATATTTTCCCACAGAGAGACTTCGGTGGTCAAAGCAGGGATTTTGTGGTCTATGGCAAAATTGAATTAACACGCAAGTATAAGACAACGTATCGCGGCATGTTATTTAGATAATTGATGGTACCTTATTAAAGATGGGTATAAATAATGATTTTGTTTCTTATTTTATGTCCTCAGTTCACCATCCCATAATATATATATATATAGCCGCATCATTAACTTTCTACATTAGCTAGTCTTAGTACCTAGTCTGACATACAATTCAGCAAGCCCAAAATTGGTTCCGAGAAGAGAAGAATTCAAAGACGGAAAAGTCGGTTCATTCACATATTGGCTTTACTTAGGTCAAGATTTGTGTTTGAATCAAGCGGCTCCCGGGGACTACATTCCATAATTAAGCTACCCCCTTTTCTCTCTCTCTCTCTCTCTACATGAATGTTCATTCTTTTATCTCGCCGAAAAAGAAACGATGACCATATTGTCTTCCATCATATAGCGTTAAATAGGGAGAGTGAGAACTATAAAGAAACGGAACACATAATGTGATATGATACATATTATTATGCTTTCGTGAAGTGTGGATTGGCTGTGAAATATACACTTTGAAAAGTTCTTAGATCTCATCCAGTTTTAAGTGTGGCTTTTTGAAACTTTGGCGAGAGTTAATATCGGAATGAGCAAATTATAAAAAAGTTTGGGATTAAATTGGCTATTTTGAAAGGATTGGGATTGAGTTAGCATTCGGACAACAGGTTTAGGACTCTTTGAAAGATTTAAAATTGATTTGGCATCATACACGCATTGATGAACTACTTACAGTCATATTTCGGGAAGGGTATGGGGGATGGAACAAGAATACATGCATGACCATTAGGGTTTCGCCCCGAATAATTCAGCAAGCCGACAAGAACTCGTCCTTTAGCAGCGTTTACTCGACAAGAGGACAAATCAAGTCAACGGTCAAGCACTTACTGGGTAGGTAGGGCCCTCCCTGAATTCATGCTCTCTCTAGGCTCAATTTCCACGAAAGCCGCTCTTTTCTTGAGTTTAGACCCCTGGAGAAACTCTTTTTCTTCAGTTCTCATTTGAGTGCTCAAAGAACAGCTTCACTTCGTGCCAAAGTCTGTTCTCGTTCGGCAGTTTTCTTACATTTCAATTAGAGTATGTCTGTAGACACGGAAAGGTCTGGCTCGAGCAGGACCAGATTAGACCCTCAAATTCAAAGTTACTCCCGGCTTGTCGAATGGCGTCGTTCAAATCAACGCACTTATCTCCACATATGGTCGAACAGATTCCCATTTTTGGATTACAGGCGGTGCCCAGGAGACATGTCTATAGGGAGCGCGCAATAGAAGTCCGATACCTTTATCAGGATAAATCGCCAAGAGGGAACGAACCCAAATCCGAGCATTGGGGCCCCCCACCAATACCTTCATCAAAGGAGATAGTTAAGAGAGAGCCTAAGTTCGAGCCCATTAATATATTCAATTAGACACACTTTCACTCATAACCTTAAATCAATAAATTATGAGCCAGCTTGAATATATTAACTGCTCAATATCAATTTTTCGATGTAGGACATCTCTAGCACAACTTACACATGCATCTCAATAATGTCGAGGAAACTTTGTTGTAGTTCGCGCTTTCAGCGCTCCTGTGATCTCTCAATGGAACGATTTCTTGATCGCATAACTCGTCCCAACTCATTGATCACATCCGTTTTTTTCTTTCTCTTTCATTTTTGTCATAATTTCTCTACATAAAGTGCCATAATAGGCGCAAATACTTAACGATCTTTGCAATCGACCATTGAGATTTATTATCGTGCGGTACTCTAAGATTTCTCGAGATTTCAAAAGTGTGCAATGAGTTAGGACTTGAATTTAGTATCGTGCGACGTACGAGTAACAAAAAGAAAAACTCGGGACGGCCTCGACAAGTTGGGAGACAATCTATACCAACTTCATTTTTGTAAGTGCTCAGAAAGGAAAGAAAAAGAAATTCATTCCGTAAGTGAGGCGATGTAACGTCGCGCTGCACTCAAGGGCTCAAAGCAGTCAAGAATTCCAAAGGGGCAGAGGAGAGTCAACTCAGTCAAGCGTCCTTGTCCAGTCAACAAGTCAGGAGTCAACGGATGAGTTTATGGACTATCCCTAGCTACCCTCTCTACGCTATTATCTATTTCCGAGCTCGATTCATTTTCCGTCCGGGACGAAATCATCATCCTTGATTCGGCAAATAATGATTCGGAAGGAACGACCAATCTAAGCTCGTTCGAATCAAATCGCACGATCTTTATACATGAAGTGGAATGATTTATCGATCCATTAGCTCCCGCTACCCTCGAAACAAGCGATTCCGCCGCAATTTCATGTTGTTAGAATTGTGTTCCGGTAGTTGTTTCTGATCCCGAGGCTAAAGCGCACCTCCTTCCCATCCCACGACCCCATGGGGAAAATGTCGAGAACTAGGAAACCCGACCATATGCACACAAGATGTACATTACATAAAACATCCCACCGTTGCTAGGGAAGGAAGCCTCGTCAATTTGAATTGGTTACAGCAATTAGAGGATCCTATTCTCGCCAATCAATTTGCATGTCACTTGAGAATAGGATTTTCAATTAAAAGTTCATTTATTTCACAAAAACTTACGTTTTGGAAAACATTTATTTAAGAATAATTATTTACATCAATTACAAAAACGTACGAATGCAAAATAATCTTTTCGCCCATGAAAATATATAGGCATAAATTGTCATCGATAATGAAAACATTTTTAGTAGGCTAATCATCCCAAATAATATAATTAATCATTTTTAGAATTTATTTTTTTAAAATTGTTCATTTTTTCGCAAAGTGAACGCACCCTAATAGGGTGTAACGTGGGAGTAAAGTGAACATGGTTTTTAGATAATTGGGCCTTTTCCCAATTGAAGAGAACGTGACGGACCTCGTAGCGTGTGGATATACATTCAATCGAGAACGTTGGGCCTTGGGCCTGCTAACAAGTTTGCAGTCCACATTTTCTCACCACATATCCACTAAAATGGGCTTAAATTCCCTTTAAAAATTTAAAATTATAGGTCCAATTTCAATTCCACCTCAATCTTTTTTTTTATTTAGAAAAAAATCACAAGCTTTCAAAATAGTTTCGAAGGAGCCCGTGTTCAAAATCGCAACTAATTTTTTCAAATTATCATCATCAAATTCAATTAAAGGTTCATTATCAGAACTCTCGTCTTCACTAACACCATCACCTTTATATGGAACAACGGTAACCTCTCGATGTCGATAATTTTAAAGAAATTGGTTGCGATTTTTTGACAGGAAACAAATTTAAGAACGAAGTGAAAATTTGTCGTTTTTCTTTAGACAAAAAAAAAAATATTCGGATTAATGCTAATTATGCTATAGGTGTGATTTTACTTTCAAAAAATCCCCGCCGAATGAATAATAAATACGTGGCGTTCAAAGTTTTTTTTTTTTTGGGTCAAAAGGCGTTCAAAGTTAAATAAGTGGTTTTTTTTTCATGATATTACAAGCGAATTTAGTAAAAGTCGATCGATTAATCGATTTACCGGAAAAAGAAAAGTTACAAATGCTCCTCCCACCCCACCTAGCCAGTAGCCGATTCGCGGAAGCCGACAAACCACCATGGATGCACAAATCGAGCTCGCTCCCGTACGCTGGACTTCTCTTCTTCTCTCGGTCTCCCATGGCGCCCCTGATTTCTCTGGATTCCGAATCCGGACATCTCTCTGATTCGATTTCGTTCCCACGCTTCGAGGTTGCTCATCCGAGCTAGGAGGCCATGATTCTCGCCCGTCTCGCGGCGGAAGAGGTAAACGGTCTCGGGCTTGATCTCATCTCCTCTTTCGCCGTGTTGATCCACGTGTTTTCATTGTCGAAATCTACCTTGCTTCGGTCTTCTTCTTTCGCATTTCGAGAGTTTGGAGAAGATGGTGTCCGCTGTTGTCGGTTCCTGATTATTTACCGCGTATTTCGTTTCCGATTATGGCTTGTTTGGATGATTGGCGTTTCGAATGTGGTATGCTTCTGTGGTGGGGCTGAGACTGAGTATGTATGGGACATCGAGTTTGTCGTGCTCCCATGATGTTTTGCTGTTTCTATTATTGCTCTTCTGCATGGTAGGTTGTGGTGTAAGTTGTGGAACCCAAGCTGATTCTTTGGTGAATTCAAGTCGTGGTTTGGGTGAACATTTCCTACGGCATCTATTCTCATTGTGGCTGATGCTGCATTTGTCACCGACTGGAAAGCCGAATGCTATGGGGTGTAGAAACTAGTTCGCAGTCATAAGTGCAAACATCAAAGGAGAGTTTTTTTCGCTCGAACTTTGGGCACTAGTGGATCGGAAATGTGGAAGATAGCAAAGCTCTTCAATGGAATTAACATTAGTCTCATCTTCTTTTACTTTTACTTTTTTAATTTAGGAATCAAGTAACATCACATTCACACATGCTTAAATCTTTGCATCTGCAGTCCGTAAAAGTTCTTACTCGGACTAGAGGTCAGATAGTTATAAAATCATGTCTGTCTGGTGGAATTTGGGATTTCTTTTGTTCATGGAAACCAATATTGTGAAGTGACTTCTTAGGAATGTTCTCGTCTCCCAGTTCCACTTGCTAACCTGGATGGAGCATTAGTCATTTTTCCATTGGTCCTCTGTTCTGCACTTTGCAGCCGAATCTTCATTGCTTGGTAAAATTGTAGCTTGAGTTTCTCTAGGCAAAGTACCTGAGAGATCGACATCATTCAGTATGTGGTGATGAGGTGTCTTTACTCTTTAGTTTGCTTCCTGACTGAATTTCTATATTCAAACTAATCGCATCCTTCGATGGAAAAAAAAATGTTGATTTTCCAATCTTATCCCATGAAAAAGATTGTGCCTGCACAACCTCCGCGAATGCTTCTTTAATGATGACAATAGGAACTGTTAGGTGCCCTGGGGGATTGGTGGCAATTGACATGTCTATTCTTATAGCTATATCTGTGACAATACATACGAAAAACTCGACTTCTTTCTAAAATGAGGACAGTCACTCAGAAAATCTAAAAAGAAAAGAAAAGAAAGGATATCAAAAGTTTCGTACAAATCATAACAATACTTCATTTTCAAGTATTTTCTCAAACAACGATAGTATTACAACAACGAGAACTTGTTTTTTTTTTTAAGAATATGGAGTTTGGTCTCACGAACTATAATATCTAAAAGAAAAAAAAAGGGTAACAACTTAAAATTTTTCCTCATCAGCATTCTGATCTCCTGTGAAAATATGTCTTCTCCAAAATATCATCACTCATGCAGTTTAGTCCGAGTCTTCAATATTTTCTTATGTGATTGAAGGAATTAGTTGCATCATTCATGGAGACTACATAGTATGATTGCCGAATTCCAGAGAAGAATTTCAACTCTAGTAGCTAATTAGCAGTTCGGATCTTCTGCAGGTTGTCTATTCTAAAATATGACTCTGACAAGCAAAACATCTTAGGGCTCACCACTCTAATGGAGTCAACTGTATGTGATGCCACTCTTGTTTTATCAATGTATCTGCTTCTCTTTCTGTTTTCCAATATTTTTATGCTTGTAGCTACTATTAGTAAATGGATTTTGTTATCTCTCTCATAGATACTTTGCCATACAATGAGCTGCTTTTGAATGATGGTCAATGACATAAATATTGTGTTACAATGTGCTGATATTGGCACTGTGTGAAGATGGTAAAATAAGGACGCTATTCATTCTCCAAGAAGTAACTATAGTGAAGTTGACTTTCATCTGTCAAGCTTTGACTGCTGGGTTTCCTGTAGCTCAGGTCACTGAAGCAATGGCTCCTTGCTATTTTGGCGATCGGTCAAGCAGCGACACTGTTGTGAGGTTGCGGACTAGTGATGGCCGAGACGATTGGTTGTACTGTCATTCTCACATCCTTATAGAGAAGAGCAAATATTTTGCAGATCGTCTGTCTGAGAAATGGCCAACATGTCAGATCCTTGATTCCCGCAACTGCGTCGAGGTATGCTGTCAAGAATCAGATTTTGACTCCCATGTCAATGTTCTACGCCTATTTTATGTTAAAGAAAACTCAAGGGATGATATTTGGCATGGCGTTAGGAATGCACTCGGCATTCTTCGTGTGGCCGTGGAACTTGAATGCCCACAGATCGTCACTGCTTGTGTAAACTACTTGGAAGCAGTCCCATGGGAAGAGACTGAGGAGGAGGAGATTCTTAAAACCATACCAGGCATGGGATCGCAAGTATTGCCGATTCTCTCCCGCCTTGAACCTGTCAATCTATTGGCTATTATGAGGATTTTTCAGTCAGCTATTCAACTAGCCACATCATCACCTCCTCAAGATATGAACGATCTTAAAACATCAGCTCAAGAGCAACTTGAATACATGCTTACTGAAGATGATGATGAACCTCTTCTAAAAGCTGATGATGAGATAAAATCTGAGGTAAAGCAGTGCATGAGTAGACTCTTTGCGAGATTTAACAGTCTGCTAGAGTCTTTGTTTTGTGAGTCATCGGAACTAGCCTCTGAGGCACTGGATATACTTCAGTTCTATTTGTCCGATTTATCATGGGCCTGTCAGATATTGACAAAGTTAGAGATAATGAGGGATTTGGTTATCTGTTGGATGGATGCATCAGATAAAGTTGTGAAGATTGTTCATCCGTCAAATCCAGAACCAAATGGTGAAACGACCAAGACGACATTGAAGACTGTTGAAGTTGCGGCAAAGGTTTTAGAGTCAATTGCATATGGAAATGTCATTTTGCCAGCATCAAAGAGGCTGCATGCAGTCAAGGTCTGGCTTCCGTTTGTAAGAGTTGCCAAACCTGCCATAGATTCCGCCACGTCCAGTGGTGACGACGCTTTGGAACTCAAAGTGGATGGTGAGCTGTGGCAATCATTGGAATCAACCTTTGTTTCGTTGGTGCTTACATTGCCATCAGGTGATCAAGCAGAAATCTTGACTGAATGGTTGGGAAACAACTATATCCGGTATCCTGATCTAACTGAGGCATTTGATGTATGGTGTTACCGGTCCAAGGTTGCAAAGAGAAGATTAGCCATTTTGGATGGGAACCATGGCGGTTCTAGCACGCCTTGATCTTCTATTATCAACTTTACCAATTTTTTGGCCGGGTGGTTGCAGATAACCCTGATTGTCATGGAGTTGTCAGTTCTTGCATGTGCAAAATCAGCTTTTGCTTGTAAATTGTTGTCCTCTGACGTGGTTGTAGTGAGAACTAGCTGTACAGTTGATTGCCAAATGGTTTGGCTCATTTTGTCATTCTCAATTCTCTTTAGTCCAATCCTCAGGTAATGTTCTTTGTGCAAGTGCCAGGAAGTATTTTATGCCACAGTTTCACTGCTACCGCCAAGAAGCAAATCAATCGATTTTCCGGAAAGTGACACAAGAAGGAAATATGTTTTTACATTTCAAAATTTCCAAATTCTGCTTTGCAAGACGAGATACAACTGTTACAGGAAGTACTTTTTCGTTTGAACTCTGAATAATGAGTGTTTGGTTGATTCTTTATCTTGTTCAAAACTACTTTTCAAAGGGAGGACTCCGTCAAGAGTCAGAGATATGGTGTTTCCAACTGCATATTTTGAATCAGAAAGTAACTAGTCTCTATGTTTTTTTCTCACCTCTTGTTCAGAGTATTAGCCTTATTGGGCGGGAACTGTCACATGTCAATCACGTGCAGTGCAGCAATGATTAGTAAATGCATGTCTTACAGCCAGAATTTTGGCATTGGGTCATAATAGCATTGCCTCTTTATAGACTATACAAGCTGGTATAACAATTTGAGCGGTCTTTTTCACCATACCAGATTCTTGCTATCTAAAGTCAATTCGCCTATGCCTTTTGCTTCCTTGTATGATATCTTCTTGGATGGGTCCTTTTCTTTTCTCTTTTTTACTTTCTTCCCTTCCACAACTGATGCTCCGCAAATAATCATCATTCTTCTGAAAACATCATTGTCCTGGTGGGTGAGAGCTTTGTCTTTATTTTTGTGACTATTTTCTCAATTGATTCGTGAAAGTTCATGAAAACATAGTTCATGGGGAGACCCACCTCAGCAGGACACTGTTGTAGCAGCTTTTGTGTAAGGTGTCTTATCTAATAGCTATCCCATCTAAATGTTGACTGACAGAGACTTTTCATTATTCTATACTGTTTCATTTGTGTACATTCCTCTGAAACAACAGAATTCAGGGATGGTGAAATGCACCCTCATCATGAGATTCCTGGCCATTGTGGGCAAAGCCACAAAAGTGAAAACCAGGTAGAGTTTGTGATTTGGGAATAAGATCTGTGCAAACGTGCAAGGCAAATGTCAAAAGTTCAGCTTATTCTGATGAGATAAGTCTCCATAGAAGGAAGCTCTCTTTTCTTTTCTGTTGGTTTCGTTTTGTGATTCTCATTTTTATTTTTTTGGGGTTGAGACTGGGATAGGTATCGAAAAAAGGAGTGAGAGTGAATAAGTCAAAAAAGTAAGTGCTCTTGGAGAGGAGAGAAAAGTAGTCTGGATTCTTTGAACAGAGAAAATGACTTCTATTAGTATTTATTCATTCCCCTTTTCTTCTACTCTTAACATTCATAGACTTAAAGAAAGTATTCCTAGTACTCAGTCTTTTTTCTTCTTTTTTCAATTCCTTTTGTTGCCATGACACAGACTGAAGAGACCACCTCCTGCTTCTCCTGGATGATGGCGATAATGACAGTGTCTTCCTGAAGTCCGCCTACATGTAACATTCTCCTGAAGATTTCGCCTATCTTCATCTGCAGTATCAATGGGTCTCTTTCGATTCTTCTTTCTTGAGTTTGTAATGATAATGGCTTGGAGCCTTGAAATATTCCTGGTGCCTGCGCAGCTATGAACATCCCTGAAGATTGCATTTAATCTACTACGGTGGGTTTCTTTTTGTCCATTTTAATGGTTCTGGAAAACAGGATTAGAAGCAGAGTATTGCTTGAAACTCTCCGTCTTTCCTGCTTCGCGCTTTGTTGACAGCACGTGCAGACATGTAAGATTAGCAATTTAGGACTTTTTGCTGCATAACATACCCTTCAAAAGATTGATTCTGAGGGTGTCACTGTCTTCAAGCAATCACAGGATTAAAGCAATTTCTTTTCGGGTCACTTCAACAAGCAGTATATAATGGTATACCCAACACTAGGTATTGTGATATTACATTCTATCCATAACCGGAACTTACAAGATTAATATACAATCCCCAATCATCTCTCTGAAATCCTAAAGCTGTCTAAATTAACTGAAAATACTTCTATGCAAAAGTATAGGCCTATACTTTTCTGTCTTTACACTACCATGCATTTTACTTACTTCCCCAAATAATGGAGGGAACAGGCAAGGGGGGAAAAAAAAACAATATGAGAAAAGCCCCGTTCTGAACCTAAAATTACACTACCATTCTTCATCTTGCATCATCCGCATCCCGAACTCTGATGATGCAGAGAGAACCGTCCGTGGGTCCTATGTATCAGGCCACGAAATCCGGCAACAGCTGCACGGGGAACCTCTTTCGGTTCTGGATGTTCATGGTCTCGTACGCAGATGAAGAGTGAGGGATGGGAGCGTTGATGGCGCCGAATTCATTCGCCTCTCCAATGTCGACTCGCCTTCCTAGTTGAATGTTTTGGCTAGGAAGGAAACTCTGGTGAGCGCCAGATAGAGAGAGGTTCTCACTGTGTGGAAGGCCCAGAGTGAGAGAGACACCATTCCCAGAGAATGTGGGAGAGACCCCATTACCTGAAAACGAAGGAGCGAACTGCTCGGCCCCGAACCTCCCGATTTCGCCAATTGGGTATTGCCCGAACCCGCCGATGAAGTTGGCAGGCCCTCCTCCGATGATCGAGTAGCCATCGCGGCCCTGCCCCTCATCGACAAACTTCATCGATATAGCCTCCCCGAGCTTGGGATTGACATTCAAGGACGAGACATTGCTCTGGTTCTGGAGCATCTCGGCGCTTCTCGGTTTCTTTGGGCTCCCTTGTGTCAGCCCTTCCAGCTCCGATGGCCCGACGAGAGTGAACCCGGAACTGCTGCTTCGGACGTTTCCCCCCATGGAGGAAGCCGAATTAGTCGAGATGGCAGGGGTGTCGTGGTTCCTCGAGGCGATCTCTTTGGGTTTGAAGCTCTTGATGCTGTTCTCATTGGAGTTGGGGGGTTTGTCTTGGAGGCCAGACGACTTGGATGCCGATACCTCGTGTTCACTCTTGCTTGGTTTGTCCTCTGCTCCTCTCCCGTTCTGTTCATGCTCCTTAACTTCCTCCGTGTACATCTCCTCCACCATTGGCTTCCAAAGCCGAACTCGAGCGTTTATAAACCAATTCGATACCTGCAATCGACGCGTCACTCAATCTCTGAACCTTCACAGCATTACGAATCAATTAGGACAAGCTATCGGTAGATCATACCTGGCTTCTAGTAAGCCCTGTCTGTTTGGCCAGCATGTGTTTGTCCGAATCCTTTGGGTAGCTAAACATAAAAAAAGGAAAGAACAATTTCAGCAATTTGGGTCAATTATGATTTTAAGCAACAGTTCTAAACGATGATCATCGAGAAAGTCGCTTACGGGTGGAGAAAGTGTTCGAAGAGCCAGGCGCGCAGGATTGAGACCGATCGCTCGGGGAGTCCTCTCTGGGGTCTCCAAGCATTCTGCTGGATCATGCCCAGCTGTTGGAGAGCACGCTGCTGCCGGAGTTGGTGGTCGACGAACTTAAGCCTGGAGCTTTCAATCTTCCCTCCGGGGCCATCCTCCTCGCCCAAACTCTTATTGGCGGCCCGAATCTGGCCTGCTATCGCGTCCTTGAGGTACCGGAACTGCTTCGAGATGGTCTGCAGCGCGAGGGCCGTGTACGTCCTTGCAGAGCCAATACCTGCGGCTTGCTCAAACGAGGATATCACGATCTGCATCTGGTTGTGGTACTGCCTGTATCTCTGTTCAACCTGATATAAACAAGGATCCAACTTGAGGGGGCTAATTGGACTGCATTGTAAGTTCAAGACGACTCAGTTTTTTACCTAACTAGCATGAACTTTGGTTAGAGTTAAAATGGAATCAACCCACCACAAAAAAAAATCCTTGAATTGAAAGCTTTCTCAAAGTTTCAGAAATTATAGTTGATTAAAGAGAGCAGTAAATTCCCAAGATTCCTCCATAACTTTTCAGTTTTAGTTATACAAAAACTTGATCATGCATATAATTACCATGTAAGCATTACCTCATCAAGCATGCTTATGAGCTTAGCCTTCTTCATCTGAATTTCCTGCCTCTCCGCCATAGACAGCTCTGCGCCGCGCTTGCCGCTGCTGTCGCCACCTCCATCCTCCTTCGCTGCCGCTGATTCTCCAGCCGGTTTACTCTGCCCGCTGGCCTTCTTCAGCATCTCAGCCTTGATTCCGTTGTTCCCAACATTAACAACCTCTTCGAGAAGCTCCTGTGCGGCCTTCAAGTACTTGGAGCTCAGCAACACCCCCTGCATCCCCGACCCAACTGCGACTCCGTTCGTTACACCCGAGGCCGACGATGGCGACCCGCCCGAGATCCGCACGTCCTCACCGCCTGAAATTGCTGGAGGAGGCTGAGAACCCGCTGCTCCATCGCTGCTGCGCTCGGCCCGGACAAAGGACCGGTACCCAGCTGGGGGTGGTGGGGGCTGCTGCGGGGAGAGGCTGAGGGAGAGCCCCTGCTGCTGGTGGGTGCGGTTGGCCTCGCGCGCCGCTGTGGACGGGTCGAGGGAGCTCCAGAGGTTGTACTGGACGCGGGGCATGAAGCCATGCATGGAGGACATGTCGTGGTGGACGTGCATGGATGAGGGCTGCGAGTCGGGAGCGGTGCCGGGTAGGGGGATGCCTACAAATTGCTGGGTCTGGGAGTGGGACGGCGGGGCGGTGGAGGAGTTGAGGAAGATTGCCGAGGAAGGCTGTTGCGGAGGCGGGGCATCGGAGTAGTGGACGTAGGTTGTGGGGTTCATGAGGACGAGGGTTTGTAGGGCTCCATCAGGGTCAGATGAGTTCTGGTGGAAGTAAGTCGCCATCGACACTGTTCACTTCACTTCAATATTTATCTCTTCTTTCACTGAACAAAACAAATAGCAGAGAGACAGAGAGAGAGATGGGCTATTAGTGATGTTCATCGCTTTCATGTGCGAAATTCAGATCAAACACAAAGCGACAAGCTCATGTAGCACTAATCCAAAAGAGAGGAAAGAAGCTTGAGCAAGCCAGAGGGGGAGAGAGAAAGAGAGGGTGTGTTGTGTGTGTGTGTGTAGGTACGCGTGTGTGATTGAGCTTTGAGTTAGAAGAAGTACCTTTCACGCTGATGGTGAGTGTGGAATCGAGAATCAACCCATACGATGAGTCAATCTGAGTATTGTTGTTGAACTTACTTATGAATGACCTGAGAAACAAATCGAGAAACCAAGAAAATTTGGGCTGAGTATCAAAAGTTTTGATGCGATTGTCATCACTTTTCTTTCTCTGATCTTTTCTCAAGTTTCAAGCTTCGAGAGAGAGAGAGAGAGAGAGAGAGAGAGAGGTGGGATGGAAGGAGATGAGAAAGGAAAAATAATTGCAGGAGCCATGTTTATCTATATATATAAATAGAGAGAGAGAGAGAGAGAGAGGGGTATGAAAGGACCGATGATCTCTGCATTTATATATTCATTATCGTTATCAAATAGACATTGTTTGGGGTACACGTGATGCATTCATTCATCATCACCATCGATCTCTGCACTTCATAATTTTCACTTGCAATCATCAGAACAAATACCAAGAGAGAGATTTCAGACACCCAAGAGAGAGAAAGAGGACAACATGGTCATGGCCCAAAAAAGAGAAAGAAATGAATTGAGACAGCATCACCCACCTGTGTGAGATTTATGGAGTGATTCACAGAGAAAGGAAAATCTCAGCTTCCTGTCATCGCTCTGCTGTCTGCAACTTTCCCATCCTGAAGAAAAGGTAAAATAAGAACACAAAAGCCAAGAACCAAGACAAGAGTGAGGAGGGTTAAAAATAGTAAGATGAGGTTAGGGAGGCCGATAAAAAAGATGCCCGTCTTTTCCCCCTCCCCCACCACTCTCTCTCTCTCTCTCTCTCTCTCTCTCTCTCTCATCATCATTTCCTTCTTCAGAGATCAAAATTCTTGGCGATGGAACACACACACATGTGTGTGTGTGTTTCTTGTTTCGATGAACAGGGAATCACCATGTGTGCGTACATGGGCTGTGTGTGTGGTAAAGGAAAATTCTCTGCTACTTTTTGGGCTTTTGGGGGCAAAGAAGTACCTGCGAACGGATCAAAGGGAAGCTCGCTCGCTCGCTCGCTCGCTGTCTCACTCTCTTTCTGGTTCAGTTCTTGTTCTTGATTTGACCCCCCTTTTTCAAATCATTTCTTGATGCAGCTTTCATGGCCAACATAGAGATCAACTAATTAACTAATTCAGTGAAGAGGGGAGAGAGAGAGAGAACGAAAGTTGAAATTTATTTATGCGTGAGAAAGAAAGATACAAACAACTGGAGGAACGAGGAAACGTCTCCTTCCACGAAAGCTTAATATGTTTTTTAGAGAGAGAGAGAGAAGAGGAAGATGATGAGGAAGAACAGGGACGAGAGAGAAGGAGATCCTGTTGCTCAATTCATTAATATCTGTTTTGTCCTTATTCCACCCCC
>BCNH02000001.1:24327373-24363106 GCA_001662345.2 Metrosideros polymorpha var. glaberrima
ATAATAGCCTCACCACCTCTCTAATTCGAGGGTTTTTTCTTTTCTTATTATTATTTTATTTAGTGAATGAAACACAATTCAAACAAAATTTAGAGCGTCCAGTACAGGGCATCGTTCGAAAAATCAAAATCAGGCCTTGGATCGTGTGCTTGTGGATAAGGGTCGTGTTCAATAGACGTCCGTTTGCCATGGGGAATTCGGTGAACTTTTAAGGCTGTGGCTGTGGTGGAGTACACGATTGAGATGATGGTCACGTACTTTGAATCACCTATCGACTCCCGTGATTTATTGCAGTGCCCTCGGACGCCTAATTGGAGGATAAACTCTATGCAAAACAAGCTTGCTCGACGGAAATCTACCCCCATCATTGATTAGCAAATGAATTCTGTAAATCGATCTTAACAAACCTGACATTTCAAATGTTGATAGGGGCTTACTTTCTCTACGACTGTGGTTACTGAAAAACATGCGTCAGATTGACTGATGGGTTATTGACAGTTATCATCAATAGGCGGACTTATCTAAACATAAATATGGATGATGTACGTATTTATAATCCGCTGATCAGAAGAACAGTCGGAAGGAATCTCCTCATACCAGAGGAAAGAAGGAAAATGTGGCCAAAGAATTGAAATTGGCTGCGTGTATCATTTGATTGTGTCAGTGTTGAGTGGTAGTCGGTGTGGAATTTTGATTGTTTTGGTGTAAGCATTTCGTCTTCAGCCCGGTCAAACCCATGCCGTATTTTTCATTGCAGTTGAAGGACTTGACGAATTTTTCTTCTACTGAACTCTGAGGAAAACCACATGAAGTTCTCGAAGTTCAATGAAAATCTCTCTCTCTCTCTCTCTCTCTCTCTCTCTCATTGATCTTGATCTTGATCTTGATCTTACTTTGGTCCCAGAAGGCGATTCAAATAGAGACACCCGAAGAGTTGGGCCAAAAAGTGCCAACTGCAGATAGGACCACCAACCATGGATGACTTGAAGTCGTGAGAATGTTCGAGCCCTATCGTCAGCCACTGAATCAAAAACACCTCAACATATGAATGCTGCCTAAACCTTCTCTCATTTATTAAAAACCAGCACAAGTCGTTGGGACATTGGAGGTTTGATGATGACGAAGTGTTTCGCCTACAGTCTGATCGATCCGTGTCCGCCATTTATGTCGCGCCATCTCATGATCACCAGCTAGCTAGTTAGCCAAGTGACCACTCTCTTCAGATTGTCAATACATAAATTGCATGACATCCATTATCACTGTTGAAAAGCTCTAGACTTTTGAAAGCGTTTGGATCTTTAAGCCTTTAATGAGAAAAGGGACATCTCTAAATCACTCCCTATGCAGCGCATTCTCGTTGAAGTCGGGCCCCGAAGAAATAATTCCTCTTGAATCTCTGTAGTTTCGACGCGAATGGCCTACGTTTCGGTAGTTGATAGATTCATCCAAGCGCGCAAAAAGTTTTCTTTTCCTTCCTTTTTGTAAAGCTAGCTATTGCTACACGAGTGGAATTGAATTATTTGTGAACCAAACACATGTCTTCTAAAGTCATGATACCCTCTTGTTATCCCAGTAGACATATTGCTCTAGGATAAAAAGCAGCCTCATATAACGATACATGGAGAAGTGTAAGTAGCACCATCAGTCCAATGGAAAAGCAACGTATAGTAAACGCGATAGCCCCCCATCTCCTAAGTTTAGGATTTCATTCAACGATATCATTACGTGGGTCAATTGGAAAATGACAGATGTCGATTTCACTTCCTTATGTTCCACCCTCTACCATGGATGCGTGCACATCTCCTCCTCACAATTATTTCTGTTTTTATTTTTATTTTATTTTTTCTGGTCCAGAGTCTAACGTAGACTGGGCTAGCAGAGCAAGCGGACATGAAGGAAAGAGATTCTTGTGTAGAAGATAACAACTTGTGACGATGTTCGAATCAGTGATGATTGGTAAGACATTGGATTTGAGATCTGAGATACTGTTTGACGACAGTTCAAGGGCCATATGTACGTGGATTCGTGGATTCATCTGGAAGGTGTTTGAAGAACTCCTGCCTTCTTTGATTTTGATTTCTTTCTTGCTTCCGGAGAGAGAACCAAAAAAGATACAGAAAAGAACAGTCAAAACAATGGGATAAGTGAAAGATAGAAGGCGAATTTGGCTTCAAATAAGGGATAAATTCGAATAATCCTCTTGATAATATACATACTTGGACTAGAAATACATCAACAGTTCATTCATTCTATTATTATATCGGAAAAAAAATCGATTTCTTCTGCTCCTTTTCGATCTTATTTAGTGCTTCCTATACACGGATTCATTCCGCCAATGCGCATACTGAGAACGGAAAGATAGAAGAGTACTTTCACTAGCGCGCGTAATTGGTTCCATCTACATACGCATTACCTTTAAGAAAAAAGGGACAAAAACGCGGAGTTTGGTTTTGATCAAGATGTCCCATAACAAGAAATGCAAGTTCAGCAGAGAGAGAGAGAGAGAGCGGGCGCATGACTTTTGCATATGTAAAACGTGGCCAATCGTTGTCCAAGAAGGGCTACCCTACACACACACACGTACATTCACCAAGTCCAACTAATGCATGACTTGTTAGGCAGGCCACTTTATAATTGATCCCAACAATGGCGTCCCCCACGATTTTTGTCTACTTTTTTGACCAGGCCCTTTTCATTTAAGACCACAACGTGTGTGTTCTGGAGACAACACTGTTCAGGAACACGGCAGACCCATCAATTGGTGACCAACCCCACACTCCAATTGACTTCTTTTAAATTGGGATGGAGTATGAATACATTTTCTATCCGAGAAATGACGTACCAACACCGATTTGCAAAACCAATATATTATCAGATATTTAACGCGGCCACCGTGTCCAAATGTCCATTCACGATCTGACACATTTGCTTTCGTTTATCGAATTTATGAACCAATCTCGATATACTTAGCACTGTTGTTTCTGTTTGTGGCTTCACTGTTTAGTGACTTCCCTGTTGAGATCGAACCTACTTTCTGGCAATATACACATGACGGTCAAAAAGGGGGTCGTGGATTGGGGGCAGACTAATGATAAATTACATAATTGCATGGATTGGTTTATGGATGGGATTCTCTGACACTATCTATTCGTTGTACCGAAAGGATGGGATTGCGACCTTGTTAGAAAAAGAATGTCTTACCGAAATGGATAAATGCCACTGACACATACATATCTATGAGTATGTTGATAGACAAGCCCCTCCTTAATGTCTGAAAACAAACGGTTTTTTTTTTTTTCCTTTTTAAGTTTGTAAAATGGGAATTACCTGCAGGTCACTCGTGGAGTCAAAGATTATTATTATGTGTGAAAAGTTTGTGGGCTCATTTTTTTAATAACCCTAAAAAGCTTAATGTGGAATGAGTGACTGCCATTCGATATGGACTCCACTATATGTCTCACGTGATCATTTGTGAGCTCTTCCGATTCTATTCTGCCAGGGAATAATGCCTCCTCTGGCGAAAAGCCACTTGATTGATTATGTGTTATTTGAAAAAAGAGGATTACGACAAGGCATGTGATGCTTATGTGCTGCAAAAACAAAAATCTCTTGTCCTTGTGGTGGTACTTTGTAATGGGGAACCAAGGTAAGCATGTGATACTTTTGACAATAACTCACCCACTCATCAGTGTCATCGTAATTCAGAATCCGGGCTTTGTTTATAACATAGTTTGAAACTATATATTAATGTATATATATATATAGTTTAATTCAATATTATAATTTGATGTTTGTTATTATAATTTGCGGTGGGGAGTGTGGCCTGTTGATGTGAAACAAGCTGCTTGGTGCCCCAGAAAGTACGGACAGTCAGCTTTAGTTTAATTCCCAGGATATATCTTGTCCTGAAACATGTCGAGATCACGAACCCCCGTGATGTTTCTTTCAGTCAGTTTCCAATTCCAATATATATACATATATAAAACTGCAATTGAAATGCTTCTGTCAGAACCTTGAAAACTGAAGAATCGATCTAGCTTGGAACAAAAACCCAAATGCTCAAATCATGTTTGATGTTTCATGCACGCCCTTTTCACCTCCACGTACGGAAAGATGGAGACATTGAGCACACGGGCGCAATTTCTTTTTCTTGTTTCTTCGAGAAAAGAATAATTTATTGGAAGAACCTTACCAAAAAAAAACAAAATTATTGGAAGAAAGAAAGCAAAGGGACTAAATTGACTGCCCGAGGTCAACTGCATGTTCTATTCGATTTTTTATAATTAAATCTTTTCATTTTGATGGTTCTCTAGCATTAACATTGAGTTTCTATCAGGAATGGCACAAAGTATCAAATTCTAAGATACTAAGTTTATGAGATAATATGACGTAAATATTCCTTGTTGGCCCGTGATTTGCGTAGGGTTTATTATGTAAACATGCTTAGTTGTAGGCTTTAATAGATTGACAAATCGATTTGTTGGGGGGCAGTGTGTACTGCTGCAAACCCTAGCGTGGCTGAATTGATAGCGATTGCCAAGTCCAAGACGCAGTCGGCCAAGGAAGTCCCACCCGCGGGAAATTTGTAGGCACAAACACCAGAAGCAATCTGGTTTGCTTTGGACATCTCTGCCGACACTTTTGTTAGGTGTGAAAATTCATGCTGTTGGAACACTTGCGCTGGCGAATTTAATTGATGGCTGCTCGGCTTATCGCGTCGTCGGGTGTCTTATTGGTCACGTTTGTACATCTCGCCGAACAGTTTGAACGTTGGAGCTTATGCTACGCGTACTAAATATATACCGGGGACTGATATATGGATGGCGTGGCTGAATCTTCTTCACCCGTTTAGCGTTTCCTCTCGTACCTTCATGGTTTTATCAAGGACAGACATCAGCCTTGCTTTCTCCGGACATGTAAACAATTTCCTTTGCAGGAGATTGTACTTGAGATGTTTATTGATGGGTTATGATGTCTGATGCATATCCGGATTATGTAGGAGGAATATACATGGAGTGGAGGACCTTGTCTCGTCCCGAACTCGCACAACATTTCCAAGGATTTGAGGGAGGGTTTAAATTCCTTTCAGCGAGTCCAGAGTAGAAGCCTTTTGGAATGGCCCAGATCTGTGTAGAACTCAACCCATGAAGGCCTATGGGCTGATTTCTACTCAAATCAATGTGCGTGGCCCAATTTCTTTTGAGGCCCATCGCACCGGTTTTGATGTAAAATACAATTTGTGCTGAGACTAATTTATGAAGTTTTATTTAGTGAATGGCCCTCCGATTGGGTGTTTCGATATGACCAAATTTCTCATGAACAAGCCTAAGGATGTTGAGGTTTCTTCCTAATTTTATTTACAGAATGTCATCAAACGTCTAGATAAGTGAGATTCTTATTCAAGGTGGTACTTTTTTAAACACAGCCAATCCTATAGTGTCGTATCATGTTGTAGAAATACCTATTGAAACACATCTAATCCTATAGTGTCGTATCATGTCGTAAAAATATTTGGTAGACAAATTTCCATTTCTCCTAATTGAAATACTCAACTATTTGTCACATCCCTTAAGAACTTGACTATCGCATTACTCTAGTTACGATCGTCGTCATCTTACTGTTAGGTTGCATTTGGTTCGTAAATAAATAGCAATTATAATATATATTTTTTCAAATTGCCATCATTCATATCGTTTATGAAAAAGAGTTAAGGAACCAGATTTTATCTTTCACAGATGGGAATAGAGAAGACAAAGATAAATGAAGGAGATGAAACCAGAATCTCGAAATTGTAGGCCTGCGATGAAGATGGAAGAAAGACCAGTGACTGCTGAACATTTTGCACAATGGTGACGCTCAAGCAAGGAAAATTGTTTAAAAAGTCCTAAATATATTACACTTTTACCAATTCAGTCCTAAATCTTTTTAATTTTGCTAATTAAGTCTTAGACTTTTTCACGTTTTATTAATTGAGTTCATTCTACCAATTGGCTGGAAACTCTAATGTGGACGCCAACCATCCTACGTAGCACGATTAGCGCTAATGTAAATAATTTTTTATAATATTTTGATACTTTTTCGATTTTTTAATTTTTTTTTTCCTTTTATTCTCATTTCCTTCTTTACTTTTTTCTTTTTTCCTTTTCTCTTCTTTTCTTTTTTCCTTCTTTCTTCCCCTTTTGCTCTCCATCAGCCTCAGACAAGGGATGCCCGGGCCTTGGCTAGCAAGGGTCTGGTGGGCAAGGGATGCCCTTGCCAGCCAAGGCGAGGGCTGCCCACGCCTGCCCAAGCAATGGCAAACTTGCTAGGAGTCAGCGAGGGTGGCCTTGGCAAGGGCGAGGCTTGCCCACGCTCGCCCAGGCGACGACGAACCTCGCCAGGGGTTGGCGAGGGTTGCCCTCGCTAGCCTATGCCTAAGCATCTCTCACCCAAGGGCGGCCTAGCGATGGCCGACAGAGAGAAAATGGGGAAAAGAAAAGAATTTTAAAAAAAAAGCAATGAAGGAAAAGAAAAGGAAAGGAAACAGAAAAGAAAATTTAAAAAATTAAAAGAAATCGAAAAACTATTAAAATATTAATAAAAATTGTCCACGCGCCAATCCACATAAGATGGCTAGTGTTAATGTCAGCGTTTTGCGGGCAAAATTGGTTAGATGGACTCAAATGGAAAAACGTAAAAAGATTTAGGACTCAATTGACAAAATTAAAATGTTTAAAATTAAATTGGTAAAAGTACAATAAATTTAGGACTTTTTGGACAATTTTTTTCTCAAGCAACTTGGTTATCCGCGAGGGCTCAGAGATCTGACGATCAACATTTTATTCGACATTGGCAGAGAGGAGGAGAAGGTGGAGGATGGCAAGGAGAGTGAGGGTAGGATTTATTAGTAGTGAGAACCATTGTGTCAACAAATACAATCCGTTTGGATGGTCCATAATCAATCTAGCTTGGATATCATGTCCTTGTCCTATATCCTATATGATGAAAAAATCTAGATAACCAAACACAATCAGGCCCACCAATTGATCAATTATAGTATTTTGCATTAATATAAAATTCTAAGATACAATCAAGTTAGAAAAATTGTCAAAAAATTTTTAAACTTATTGCACTTTTGTCAATTCAGTCATAAACCTTTTAATTTTATCAATTGAATATTAAACCTTTTGCATTTGTATCAATTCAATCATTTTGACTGGCCGACACTAACATAGCATCGTTGGCGCTAAAATGAACAGTTTTTAATAATATTTTATTATTTTTCAATTTTTATTCCCTTTTTTTTCTTCCCTTCTTATTCTTCCTCTAGCTGGTCACTGGAGCGGCGACTGGCCAGTGGTTGGATGAGCTTTGTCATCTCTAAGAAGGAGGGAAGAAAAAAAAATGAAAAATGAAAAAAGGAAAATAAAATAAAATATTATTAAAAATCCATGTCAACGCTAGCCGATCAAAGGACTGAATTAGTACAAATGCAAAAAGTTTATCACTCAATTGGCAAACTTAAAAAGTTTAGGACTGAATTGGTAAAAGTGCAATATATTTATGATTTTTTTGACAATTTTTCCAAATCAAGTTCAGGATAAAATCGACACATAGACGATACATTGTCGCGATCCAAAGGTACATTATATCCACGTATTTTTCCTATTCCTCAACTTCATATTCTAATGCAAAAAAAAAAAAACTTCTTATTCTAATCTGCTTTTACGATTCCTCCCTCATCTTTTCCTTACGCAAAAGACGTAAAAACTGATTCACCAAGTGATCTACAAACAAAAGGATAACCAATTAATGAGAGAGATCTGGTAAGGACTGAAAGAAGTTCCTGAGAGAGTTTTCGCAATGATGTCCCTGCTATGATAAATCGATCACATGAGTTTTCGCAAATGAAATGCACTCGATTCCTCTGTCTCTCAGGATATCAAAAGTAAAACTACAGGCTAGCCACTCAGTTTTGAACTCTACATCTTTTCTTTAATTCCAAGAATATAAGTTCCTTTTCACAAATACAAGAAGCTATAATTACATCCCCACCCTCATGGTGTTTAAGGGTGTCATGAGGCTACAAAACTTAAAGGACTTGGATCCATTATGATCCTAGAGTTACTATAGGGAAAGCTAAAAAGAATATGTCACAAAATGATCACAATAGGCTCCAAAGATATAGCCCTAACTAGTTTACACAGTGACTAAAAACATACTGGTCAAGCTCACCAGCCATAGACAGGATTCTCCACCTGCGGAGGCAAGAGATTAAGGTCTTTACTGTGCTGCTTGTCATAGTCCCTCGTTCCAGGTATGGCTCCGGTGCATAGTCTCAAGAACTCGTTACCAGTGAGACAGTAGTGGGCAAAAGCCAACCCTCCGTCATATAGTTCTGTCAAGCTAGGCATTGAAACTGATTTGGCCAGGGTTCTTCCATTTGTCTTGACTGTACTGCCGTCGCCTCTATCTTCGTTCAAGAGTCTCTCAAGCTCGGAATACTCTAAGAATCTCTGCGTAGCAGCTTCCCACGAAAGTTTATATCTTTGCTCAGGAGTCAGCGGCTGAGGCTCATTTGCTAGGGCTTCTTTCACTTTGGCGACAAAGTCCTCAGATGTTCTGTATGTTAAGCAGTTGGGAAATGATCTGAAAAATTCATTGGATGGGTGGTCAGCACAAACCACAAATTTCCCCATTGCAAGTGCCTCAGCAGTAGCCGTGCATAGCACATCACTAACACTGGGATTTATGAAGACTTTGTACCTTCAAGAAGAAGAGCAGATATTATCAGTAAGGGCAACTATTTTCCTGTCTTGCTATTACCATGAGCATGCACACTAGTATAGGATGTGAGAGGACATTTTCCTACATGATCGCAGAATCATAAATGGATTACTTCCAAACCCATTGCTGTCTCATCAGCTCAAGAAACAGAACATAAGAAGCATATTCCTTGGGGGGAAAATATGAGCTATATGCCACAGGAATTCATTTTCATTTGTCCTTTTAAACCCCTTTTTGACAGAAAACACTGCTTGTGAGAAATTCCTGGAAAAGATCTTCATTGACACATTAATTGAACCAAAACTGATTCTATCTGATAGAAATTTTGTCTGCTTACCCATGAAGAGAATCATCCGCGTGGTCCCTTCCTTTAAGAAAGTTGAGACTTAAGTTCAGTCTCCTAGCTGCACTCTGAACTTCTTGTGCATCCTCACCATTTCCAAACACGTCCAATTTAAAACCATCAAGATCACTCTTGTGATTTGCTAACAAATCTATCAACTCCCTGTATCCCTTCGCCCACACCATCTTCCCCAGGAAATATGCTCCTTTGGAAAATGCTTGCTGCCCGAGTTCCCTATCTGCAGCAACCTTGTCTCCTATTTTCAAGAACTTAGGATTTACCCCGTGGACATTGCACACTATTGACTTGGGCAAATCTTGTGTAGCAGCAGATAGGCGAAGAACCTAGATGTGTATTCAACAATCACATATCCGATGAAAAGAGGAAAAGAAATCACACACAGATGGCACATTCAGTTCCATCTCTAAAGCAAAAACAAACAATTACAAAATGAGGAAGATCCTGACATAAACTCTCACCTTGTTGCAATACGCCCTTGTGACAAAATTGTTTATGTGCTTCACAAGGAAAGCTTGGAGGGCACCATTTTTCTCTCTCTTGATATACTCTAAGTAATTGGTGTGAACAACACCTACAACATGGTTGAATTTATCAGTCCACCGCTTGCCATGATGATACCAATTTAAGTGCTCTGGCTCTTCCAGGACAGCGATGTCAGCATCTTTTGAGGGGATAAATTGGGAAGTGTCTCCAGCAGGTATTATGCTCCGCCTTTCTTTTTGAAACTGTAGACCAACAACAATGATATGTCATCTACCAAAATCAAGAAAAGAATGTCAACTAGAACTTGCAGCAGATTGCTACTACCTTTCCCGGATAAAATGAAATTTTGAAATCAGCCTTAAAACCAATCCTTTCCTCCAGCCAGCTCCGTATGTAAGTTTCCTGTTCTTCTGGAGAGCTGAAAGTGACATTATTCGGATAAACTAGTTCTTGATCTGATTTACAAAGCCAGGGAACGAGGAGGGTCACATTTTGCTTTGCAGACTTGGCTAAATATGCTGCTCGAAATAAAGGATTTACAGCTGTTCCGGTCATCCAAGGAAGACTAGCCGTTGTAACAATAGCTACATGCCTCTTCTGATCTGTCATATCATGCTTTGCAGTGTCGTTCCAAAAACTGCCCTCATAGCAATGCCCTGTACTCTGAAGGACACTGGCTAGTCTTAAATCCAGCTTGTCGTTCATGTTATCGTTTCCAATAATCGAAGATTCCTCGCCAGAAAGGGAACGCATTAAAAGTTGGTTTTTACGTTTGCTGCACAAGCTTTCCACTATTTTGTCACACACATCTGCAGAGAAATTTGGATGGTGTCAGAAGCCATAAGAATCACAGAATACCCCAGTCTGCAATCTTAACCACTTTTGATCCACTTGTATCCGTATAATTACTTGTAAGGGCTGCAAAACTATTTTCCCGTCGCCCAGAATGATGAAAACAAAATGAAGATTTTCATATGTCAAGAAAAAGGTCATCAAGTGGTTTAATTTTCTTGTCCACAATAAGAGGGAGTCTGTTTGGTGAAATGAAAAAAAAAAAAGTAAGCTTGACTGAATCTATATTCGGTGATAGGGAAACCAAGAGTTATTAAAATAGGTCTATCCTACCTCATTAATATTGACAATACGCTTGAGTGACATTAATCAGGATAATCTCACATAAAAATAATCATGAACCATTGACGAACATTTTGGAAAAAGTAACATCCATGGACCAGCTAAATTTGTGAACATCAAAGAGATCAATATTTGCCTTTTCTTACGCCTAGTTGATCCAAAAATGGTTCAGACTGCCTGATCAGACATGCGAGAAGTTCAGGTACATCAAGTGGTGGTACTTCCTGCAAAAGAATTGGAAAGAGGCAAGTGTTCAGCTTAACAAATGTCAAATCAAAAGTACTTACCAATTCCTGGTTTGCTTAAATCAGAATGTATAAATAAAAAACTGAACACTTCAGTCTGAACTACACTTTACAAAATTATGAAGGAGAATAAGGGAGCAATTTTAAATCCATAGACTTGGACTACTCCACTCCTTCTTTTCATTTTCATGCTGGAAAGGGACTTCATACTTCAAAGCTAAATGCATGTTAAACTGCCACATGAACACATGCAACCAAAAACATGTGAGGTACCTGTTAGTCATTTGCCCAATACTAAAAGCTGCACACTTTGGCAAGCCAATGACAAATGGACAGTTCATGTGCACAACACGTGTTGAAAGTACATCATAGGGGCACGTAGTGAACTTCAACAAGATAGAGGCTAACCTTTGACTCTTCAGGCTCTTTGCAAATTGCTTTCTGCAGAAAACAGTAAGAATGAATTAGACATATACGTCTTATCATAACAAGGTATAATAAGCAACCAAATAGAAAGGAAGAGCCATTTAAACTTGCAACTTTTTGAGATGTGTTTACTTGAAAACAAATAAAGTTAAATGCAAGATACTAACCAAACGAAAAATACAAAGAACTGAATGTTCAATCTCTCCCTCTCTCTCTCTCTCTCTCTCTCTCTAAGAGAGAGTTTTAGATCCAAAACAAAAGAAAATGGGGTTCTACTCCATGTAACCATAAACCTGGAAATCTAACAGACATGGGCAATAATCCAAGAGCAGAATGTTCAATCAACTCTGGGTAAGGGTCAAAACGATAGAAGAACACAGGCTGATACAATTTATTCGGTGTTGGAATCACAGGATGCAGTGCAACATCAGAGGACTTAAAAGCAAGGCAATTCAAATTATTCATCTTGCAAGCTCAACGCCAAACTCGCACCGAAATTTTAAAGCTAAAAATTGTCCTGATAATTCATGACTATTGATCAAATCTTTAAGTACTCTAGTTTACCTCAAACAGCCTAAGCAAACGGAAATCACAAAGTTCACTTCAAGAGGAAATAAAACCAATCGGATAAGATAACCAAGAAAGGGAGGTGGAAAGACAAACCAAGCTAGACTTCACTTTCTCCACGAGCTCCCCGCTCTTCCACCCCTCAAAAATATCCACCGTGCTCGGACTCCTCCGCCTCTCGAACTCCCCAAGCCTCGCCTTCAAAGCCCGAATTGGCTCCCAATAGTCCTTTTCCACCTTCGGCTCCTCCATAAACCGCACCCTCCTCCTCCTCCTCCTCGCCCTATCAAAATCCACGACCCCATCCCCGTCGTCCGCCTCCGAGACAATCGCGTTCCTTATGGCCGACAAATCAATCCGTAAGCTCCCCCTCGGCCCCCACTTCTCCAGCACGCGCTTACTGAAGTCCGGCGCCGAGTAAACCCGCCGGAATTCGGACAGCTTGGGCTGCAACCTCTTGACGAAATCGATCTCCGCGGGCTGCTGCGAGGACCTGATCGCGGAGGGGACGGAGAAGGTGGAGGCGGAGTTGATGAAGTTCTCGAGCTCGCGATCGAAGGAGGTGGCGAGGTTCTTGAAGGAGTTGGCCCGGTTGCGGATCAGCTGGAGATCGGCGTCGGCCGAGACCCGGACCTCCTTCCAACTCTTGGAGAGGAACGAGAAGGCATTCGAAGACGCCGGAGACTGCGTCTCGTTGACCATCGCCTCGGAGTTTCGACCCCGATCGATGCTAGGGTTTTGCCAGAGAAGAGGATATGGGGGTTTCTCGCGAAGCTTACGGATTCTGAGAGAAGACAGAGAAGCGGGCGAGAGAAATGAGAGCTTTGAGGCTTTGGGGAGGGTTCCGGTACGCGAAGTTCAACGGCCAGGATCGTTTCGGAGGGTTCGGAGAGGGGCGTACACGTGTGACGCCACGTAGGACTTCGGGAGATTTCATCGGGTCACGTGAAGGTCGACACGTGGATGGAAGTGATTGGGGGGGGGGATCGACGTTTTGGCGGGAATAGTCTGGCGTGGGAATATGCTGCGGCAACGAGGGATGAGCCGTCGGGATGGGGTTGCCATTGGCATTTCGACGGCTGTCGTCTGGCGTGGAGTGGACACGTGGCGCGAAGCGATTGGAGGGACGTTGTGCTTTTGTTCTATCCTTCTGCTCTTTGGCCGATTCCATCTCCGGTCCGCAAGTTGTTGCGCATTGTTTACCAAACAATGCGAGAAGATTAAGAAGGAACACCATAGGTGAACTTACTTACACACCCAATAAATTTAGGAACTTTAGGATGAATTTATGGCATAGATTTCTATAGCAGATGACTCGGATATACTTACTAAGTGATCAAATAAATAACTAAACTTCATAATTTGATATTGCATATATAATCGATACTTTGCTTGTCACTTGTGAATTATCGTTCTCGCGAAGTTTAATTTGCTTATTGATGTTCGTGACGCTCCATCCTCAATATGTCGGGTGATCGAGCGAAAGCATCTTGATCACAAAGATTTTAAGCATCAGCATGCTAAAAATTATGATATCACAAATTTATTTGCTTAAATTCCGGAATATGAGCTATCCGTAATTTAACATGAAACGAGATCACACTCCTTTTGTTGAGTCGCTTTTCGCTCAATTCGGGGGAATAGGTGGAATACAAAGCACGTTGGTGCAACAACACTTGCTTTGCTATAGTTGCAGTTTTGCAAGAAAAGTGAGTACTTTATAATTGGCAACGGAGAGGAAGAATATCCAGAGAGAGAGAGCCACAGGAATTGTGTAACGATTGTTAAATGCAGCGATATTTCCACTGAGTAAAAAATTTTGAGTTGATTTCTCGTTTTTTGGATCAGTGATGGGACGGGGAAGGGAGGGCCAAACGGTGCTTACGATCTTCTTTGGATGTCGGCACGGGAGCCTTGTACCGTTATGAAAAGTTCCATTTAGGTTATGACTATTTCGTAACACTAACAATCCAAAAGTTTGAGATTAGCGAGCCCATCTTTGCAACCCTGTCAAGATACTAACAGTTAAAAAGTCTCTCTGCACGAAGTGAAAGCAATCGCCATACATCAAATTCGAAGATAAGAATTGGTCATTTTATCTCGATGCATCATTTTAGACAAGCTCATCTTACGAAGTAAATTTACTATTTTAGTATCCACACACAACTCCATTTTTCATCTCTAACAATATTTTTAAAGGCATTCGTTAGTTTGAACGGTGACCGGTGAGAACGGACCATCGTAGAGTAAAATTTCAAGTCCCTTCAAATTCGTCTCGATAATCGCACTTGAAACCTCCTTAATCACAGCATCCCGAATCAAGAACTTAATCAAAATGTACGCGGTGACATCGTAAGTTTATATATATCATGACAACAAGGTAATTTCTGGTATAAACTGGCATGTGGATTACGCATGTTCTATGGATTGTCGCATTTAAATTTTTGCCAAAATAAACATAGAACAAACATGGAAAAATACAAAGAAAGAGGCTGAGGACGCCTCACGCGAATGAATGGAGAAGCTCTTTGATTTCAAGAGTGCGTGTGTCGTCCACGCTGCGGGTTTCATGCTGCGAAAACGTGCAAATCTTGAAGAAATTCCAGCAGCAAAGGCTATCAGCAGTAGCACACTTTTATTAAGACCCCGCGAGATTTATGAATTCCATGTTCTGCAGATGCCAAATTCCCAAAGCAGGCGCAATTGCTGGGGGAAGCGACAACGACAACTACATAAAACAACCCGACGGAAGTTTTCTGCGTGAACCGTAGAAGACAAAGTACCCGGCATCTATCTTGACGACTGAGAGAGAGAGAGAGGGCGTCTTTTGCACACATTTGTCCACGATGTTATTGTCAAAGAAAAACAACACAAATGGTTCATAAATTTTAATTTAATGTGCAATATGGTATTTAAACTCTTAATTTGTTCAATTTAGTTCATGAATTTTAGCTTAATGTACAATGTGATTCAGAAGATTAAATTGAACTTGTATCAAAAGTTCACGAATCACATCGAACGAATTAAAAGTTTGGAATTACATTACATATTGAGTTAAAGTTCATAAATCATATTTAATAAATTAAAATTTAAATGATCACATTATACATTAAGTCAAATTTTAAAAATTATTTGTGTCATTTTCGCTATTTGTCAATCACGGCATCCCGACTTTTTCTTGAGACTTCGAATTAAATCAGAAGAGAGAGAGAGAGAGAGTCGTGGTTGGGAAGTTCGTGGGCAGCTGAAGATGTGATCCCACCATGGGATTTGTATCTTGTAAATTTCACCGTGCACGTCTCTGTCTCACCTCTTTTCCTCTGTGATCCGATATCCCAGGTGTCCAATGGCTTCCCAGAGATTCTGATCTTGCTTCCCAAAGTCTTGTGGCTCACGGTCCGACCTGACCATCTTTTCGAACGCACGGGGCCAAAGCAATGGCTAATCCCATTTGTCTCGACGTACAAAATCTCGAATTCATTTGAATCGTTGAATCGATGGATCTATCAATTAACGTAATAGGCTGCACGTATGACGCCAAATGATCAAATTCGATGATCTACAGGCACTGTCCAAACATTAGCGTTTCTCCCGATCAGTATATATTCAAAGTGCCAAATGTCCCAAAATCAACGAAAACAACACTAGATTTCCTAAAGATCATTTACATTTACGGAGTTGGATTAGAAAGCAACGAGTCAGACGTCCGTAGGATTTTTCCATATGAGTTATCTATCTATATGCCCACTTACATCTCGAACGTTACCTAATAAATCAATTTTGTGTATCACTTTTAGCGTGCACGGTATCGCTCGACTTACCGAGTCAATAGGATGGCAAGACATGGCTGGAAATTTTGATTTGGTTGAGAAAGAAATTGGTCCGTGAGCATCGGGGGGACACCTTTTCTCGCAGGTATGTCTACCACACGAATTTCCGAGCGCAGTAACTCCTTCGTCGATAAATATGTGGATGGAAAAACAACCTTTGAAGGAGCTTTATTGAAAACTATAAGACAGCTACAGGGAAGATAGGACCGAAGCCGCAGACCACGCAGATCATAACACGTGGCGTAAGGAACCTGCTCTCCAGTCTCCATGGCTTGAGAAACAAGCGTCGGACATCTGCTGCACCCACGAGATCCTTCACGAGGTTTCGAAATGAAGTGTCGGGGAGGTGTTCTTGCTCTCGTTGACAGAAAATCATAAGGTCCCGTCTTTCGATGAGCAAACGAGGATCCGGGAGAGTCGGCTCGGCAAGAGTCTTGCCTCCTAGACATTAGATAGATTTTATAATTTAAACTCATAATTTATTAATAGTTTGAACTTAACTCATGAATAGCTACTGCTTATATATATTATATTTCTTTTGTAATTTAGTGATGAAATTAATAGGTGCAAGTGACATACTAATTACAATTGAATTTTCTGTTAGATGTAGCTCTATTTTAAAAATGAACCATGATAAAATTTGCGTCTCTATTTCTCTTTTTCGACTTTTACTGTTTATTCATTGTGATTGTGCGTCTAATCATAACAAGAGCATCTGGATGTCGTCTAGCAAAAAATGAACTCGCTGACAGATTCGAAAGCACAAGAAATCACCTAACTATGTCGGTCTTTTGAGTACAGCGATTCCTTCGTCGCAACTCTTGCTCGTTCTTTGTAGGATGAGAGTAACATGGAGACTCGTCGCATTGGTGTCTTAATCTTATAGATGTATTCATTTTCTTCTTGAAATAAAAGTAACAGGGAACTTATTAGAGATCTCTCACTTTAATACTAAGCATTGATGGTTCTTGAAAGAAGAAATTAGTTCTCACATATCTTTTTTCTTTTAGGATAATTGAAACGTGGACGCATCTTGCTCGTCGAGAGCTTCGACGGGCTACCAATATGTGGATTTTCGTTTATGATTTAGTACATGAAAATCAAGTCTTTTAAATGTCACCGTTTTTATCTGGAAATTAGTATGGTTTATGACCTTTGTAATCATGCATGGGGTGAGTTTTATTACTTCCGCATTCTCTAATGTTTTCTTATTTTATTTCTCTTTTTTTCTCGTATATGTTATAGGGTATATTCGTTATTATCATCATGCACTGTACTTGAATAGCTCCCCCAACCTGGATATCTCCACGTCATGTCTCGCTTGGTGCCTCTTCAATCGGCTCGTCCTACTTGAGGATTTGCCAGGCAATTGGTAGCCACATTACGTGCAAACGGACTTCTTCGCACCATCGGCATCAATCTCGAGCCACCGGGCGATTTTCTCCATGAAATTGGCGCGTAGTTGCTTGGGGGTTTTCTCCCGAGGGGTAGGGGCTTCCTCCAAGGAAGCGTCTTGACGGGGACTATCTTGCACCGGTCGCTCTCGCGGTTCTTATGCGTAGGTTGTTGTCGTGTCCCGTCATCGTCAAATTCAGCTTGTCGCGGGGTAGAGTCGGCACAATTTGCTGAACTCATTGAACGAGTCCTACAATAATTGCACGGGGAAGCCCGAATTGACTTGAAATGATAAGAAACAATAATATTCCCTGAAGGTGCGTTTGGTAACGTTTCTATTTTTGAAAACAATTTCTATTTAGACATAATTTTTTCTATTTCAATTTCCTGAATGAGTTTTCAAGTATAGGAATGCGTTTGGTAACTATATAATATTTATATTTTCAAAATAGAAAAAGAATAGAAATGTGTTTAGTATGACTCTAAAAATTTATATTCCAAATTTTTTAATTTAATGATTTTGATTGGCGATGGCAATTGATAGCTGCGGTGACTACTGATCAGCCACCAAAGGCGGCGAGTTGTGGCTAGCGATGGGCGGTGGGTGGTAACTAATGATTGGTGGCCGCGGTGACTACCCACTAGAGGCAATGATAGTGTGTGGTGATCAACGGTGGTGGCCGACAACTGGCAACGAGAGGCAGCGACGATTGACGACTGTGATGACAAGCCACAGGAGGCGGCGGCGGCGGGCCGTGGTGGTCGGCAGCCATGGTGATTGGCGGTGGGGGCCAACCACTGGAGGCGCATGATAGTGGGTGGTGGCCGGCAACTAGCGGCAATGGGTGGCAGGCGGCAACTAGCAGTGGTGAGCGATGGCGGCAGGGACCAATGATCGACGATTGCAACGTTAGGTCATTGGAGGCGATGGTAGCGACAATGGTTAGTGATCGGTAGTAGCGGCAGTTGGTAGTAGGTGGACTCGTGAATGTAAAGACGAGTATCATGTTACGCTGAGCTTATTTCTCTAAAATGATATTGTTTCTCATTTTATTTTTGGGAATAAAAAAGCAAATTTTGTTTACTTCTTATTTATGTTTTAAATTTATTCTCGAGAAGATTTTTTTGTTTCAGAGAACAGAAATTATAAGTGACGTTATCAAACTGATTTTTGTTCTTTTTCTGTTTTGAAGAATAAAAGAACAAAAAAAATAGAGGAACATAAACGTTATCAAACAGAGCTTAATTCTCCATTGAGAAGGAAAAAACTGGAACGGACGATTAGTTTCAGGGAAGAAGAGCGTCGGGGAGTATCATGTGAATGGGATTGAGTAATGGTGAACGTTGTCAATCTTTTTGGGTCCTTTCTGGGTGCAGGCCCCAAAGATTGAGCTGAAGTTGGGCCCGTGGCCACATGGGTCCAAGGGAGGCCGAATCCCAAAAATGGGATTGGGCTGGCTCGTTGGGTTAAATGGGCCCGACCTGGCCCATGTAAAAGCAGCCCAGCCCGTCGTGACACAGGCAGAGTTTGCTCATTTCATCACTTTGACCTGCCGAGGAGAACCGTGGTCTTAAAATTCGTGCAACTTTCAAAAAGTAGAAAAAGTCATAAAATTTATCACGAAAATACAATTAAATCATAAAATTTTCAAAAAGTACAATTAAATTCTAAAATTTGTTAAATTTGAAAATTTTAGAACTCGATTGCATGATAATTTGAAACTTGATTACATGTTTTTTGAAAATTTTAGAATTCAGGAGAACCGACAAGTTTAAGGACTTCCAAAATATGAGTTTTCTTTTTACCTCTTCTTCTCGGTGACCGTCTCCGTTTTCCTTAACGAGGAAGGAAACGACGACGGCATAGACGTAACTTCACAAACAAACACAGAGCTCGCTTTGGCTTTCGGGTTGCCTTGCCTTGGCCCCCCATCTTCCTGCCATAACGCCACCTTTCCCAAACAGAATCCAATTCTCTCGTCCCAAAAGAGAGAGCCAAAAAGCAGACGAGAGACGGAGACACAGACAGAGGGAAAGAAGAAGGAAGATGGGTCTCCTTTCTAACAGGTGACGACTCCCTTTTCTCTCTTTCCTCTTCTCGTTTCGCCCTCTCTCGAGCTTCGTGTTCCTGAACTCACCTGGGTTGCGTGCGATTTGAGTTTTTGCTCTCTGGTTTTAAGACGTTTCCCCCTCTTGTGGGTTGCCGCGTGGTTGATTTACAGAGTAAGCAAGGAGACTCTGAAACCAGGGGATCACATCTACTCCTGGAGGACTGCTTACGTTTACGCCCACCACGGTTTGCTCGCTCTCTCGCCTTCCCTTTTTGTCGCTCCGTTTATCGCGTCTGTTTCAGGGCCGGTTGCTGAATATGCAGCGATTGTCGATGTTTTGTTTGGATGAGAAAGGTGTACTTAGGACGTATGAAGAAAACGACCATGTTCTTGGTATGTTTAGCAGTCTCATGATCTCAAATGGATTTCCCAATCTCAAGCTGAGGAACTTATTTCCCATGACTTGGTTAGACTTTGCAATATAGGTGGGATTAGAATTAGTTTAGCCGGGGTGGTACTCTCGCGTTACTGCAGATATTGCATCAGTATTCACCTTTTGATCATCGCGAGGTGTTGTATGAAGCATTCGGACTATGCAATTTTCTTATTTAAACAACATGGTAACTTTATGCCGAAATGCGATCATCTTGATATGAATTATCTTGGTCGGAAGTAAAGCTCCGTTGAAATGCGATTGACTCGATACACCACGCGAGAAGTGTAACCTTAAGATTCTTGCTCCTCATTGTTAGGCTACCAATGACTGCTCTGTCTGTCGCGGACATTCTTGTCCGTCATAATTTGGCTAGGGACTTTTCACAATTGAACTGGATTTGGTTGGACATCGTATGCTCGACCAACGTCGCGATGTACACCGTGCAGTGACAATTCTCTGTCGTAATTAGGAGATTCCTTTCACTTCGTATTTTCTTGTGTACAGATTGGTTGAATGTCGTATGGATTGTTCAGTATGTCTTGTCAAGTCGAGGCATGCCAAGGTTTCACCACATTTAGCCATCTCTCTTCTTGTCTTGATGATTTCACTGTTTCTGATACTGGTGTCTTAAGTCCTAACTATTCATGACAGCTCAAATTCACCGTTTTCCTTACTTTCTACTCGACGAATCAGGCATTTACATTGGCGATCATAAAGTCGTGCACTTCACGAGACGGGGACAAGAAGTAGGAACCGGAACTGTCCTCGATGTTCTCTTAGTAAGCTCTGGACCAGCTCGGTCTCGAGTGCCTTGCCCAACCTGCACTCCTCCCGAAGAAGATCACGGGGTGGTCGCCTCATGCCTCAACTGCTTCCTCTCAGGGGGCATCCTGTACCGATTCGAGTACTCTGTGAGCCCCGCACACTTCCTCGCAAAGGCACGTGGTGGCACCTGCACCCTCGCCATCGCCGATCCGGACGAGATCGTGGTTCACAGGGCAAAGTACCTGCTTGACAACGGCTTCGGCTGCTACAACGTGTTCAAGAACAACTGTGAGGATTTCGCCATCTACTGCAAGACTGGACTCCTGGTTCTGGACCAGAGACGCATCGGGCAAGGAGGGCAGGCGGTCTCGATTGTTGGCGGGCCTCTCGCAGCAGTCCTGTCCACGCCGCTGCGTCTGGTTACCACAAACGTGTATGGGATGGCGGCAACAGCAGTTGGGGTGTATTGTGCGAGTCGATATGCGGCTGATATTGGGAGCGGCATGAGGAAGGACGTGGTGAAAGTGTCAGTGGAGGATCTGACTCGGCGACTGGCAACTGGGATGCTTCTGGTGATGGAACCTCTCAGCTCGCCGACCATTGTAAGCTGATCTTTGGATAAAGCCCGGTCATTTAAAGCGTACTCTCAAACTGCATGTTCATTTGTAATGAAATGTTGTGACCAAGCTTCAAGACAGGATTTTGTTTGAAGCATTTGCTTCTTCTCGTGTCATGTGTGCGCACTTAGCATGATTTCTTGATGCCTCCCATCAAGGACATGCTTGTTTTATCCATCAAAAACTCTGTACTGTTCCTTAAAAGCTTAAGCTTTCAGTAGATAGGCCAGCAAAAGTTCCTGTTATCTCTCGTTCACAATTTCCTGCCTCGAGGAAGAAAGACGAATGACAGGATTACACAGCGAGAGTTTTTCCGTTTCTGAGCAACTTTCATTACTCCGAGGAGTGATGTCACACGTAAGGATGCTATTAGGTATGTGACCTCACAATGTCGAACTCTGACTTTCCGGCTACAACAACTGGATTTACCCAATCAGAGATACCATGATGATGTCGGAGTATCACCGGCATTCATCATGGAACTTCAGGACTCTGAGGTTTGGATTGAACTTGTGAAGTGCAATATTGGCATGACCAGCGCTTGGATTTTCCATTCGATCAAGAATTGGAGCTACTTTTCTCATCAAGGCATTAATTTGGAAGCTGCTAACAAACCATCTTTGGCGAGGCTCATTCCCACCTCCACTTTCACATGTTGTAAGGTTTCGCCATCCACTACCCGGAAAACTTGCTACTGCACATAATTTAAACACTCTGAAAATCTAAGGTATGCCGGCACAGCGTGTATTACAGAGGCTGGACGGCAACCTTTTACATGCTTAGACAAGTAGAACCGCATTTATGCATCCGTCATTCTCTGGATCATTGGTCACTTGGGCATATTTTCCTGTCACCAACCAACAATAATAGAACGTAAATCACGAATGGGAAGAGACAAAGTGGTTTCTATTTCACTTTAAGAGGATCTCATAAACTTACCCCACACAACCTGCCCGGCCGGGGTGACGAGACCCAATTCACTTACATTAACCTGTCATATTCAGAGAGAGATGAATAAGCAAAGGAGGCACCCTTCATAGAAAAATTCTGGTGGTTACTTCATTTGAAGCAATGTCTATCAAAGTCTTACCTCGATGACAGTCCCCTTGGTCAGGACACCAAGAGAGGTGTACATCTGACCGTTTGGATTCTTCTTCGCTCCAATGATCTCGAGATTGAAGGTGCATTTGAGCTCTGGATGCGTAACGTGAGCTATGTTGAACCGGAGTCCTGATGGCCGGATGAATTGCTCGTACTTAGGGGGCTTCCTCGTGAAACCTGGTTCGACGAATGTGGCCTTGGTGACCATTCTCTTCCATTGTTTGGCTGAAAAACAGGGGAAACACAGGAAGTTCCGTAGCCTTTCAAAATTCAGAGCAACTACATTCAGTTTGCTTCAGCAAGTACACTGAGGACAAGCTCCTCGAGCAAGACTCTCAGATATTCCAGCAAGCAAGCTTGAGTTAGCATCTTCTCTGAATTCCGGCTTCACAACATGAGTTTTACCACATCTCTATCTAAAAATTAGATTCATAGGAACCTGGCAAAATAAAAGGATAGTGATAACTCGTAGACTATTTGTAAACTAAGCATGATGTTCCCAAAGTAATCAAACTCCGGCCACCTCGTAGACATCACGTACTCGAGAATAATGCAGCAAGAGCAACAAGAACAATGGGAATAAACAAAAAAACGAAACCGATGATAACCTATCTTGATTTACTTTTCCTTTTCCCAGATTTGACCACTTTGAACATTTCATCTTCAGCAACAGGCCTTACCTGAGGAGGATTACAAATGGGTAGTCAAAAAGATTTCGAATCACGTAGGCATCGCAAAACGAAGTCCGGCAACTGGTAATTCGCCAAGTGCAATGACCGTTCATATTACCAGATGATGAGGGATAAGCTTACCTTCGGCAAAGGCACTTCCCACTTTCCAGCTTTCTCCTTCCTCTTTTGCTTAACAGAGTTGCTAAGCACCTGGATGTGCCACAATCTCAGGTTTGAAACACGTCCGCATCCATTGATATTCGACTAAGCATACTTTAGCTCGGATGATTGTTTCACGGTCCAGCAGATAAGCAGGAACAGCTCCTTCACTAACATCATCATCCACCTTGCGCCTAGCTAGAATTTATGTTTCTCCTAATAAAAAGACATCTTGTTTCGCTATACTTTCATGTAAGAAGCAATCGCTTTGTGATTTTAACTGCAACCAGATCACAATATTCTGATATTTGATAAAGTGCCTTCTTACTAAAATCAAGAAGTGAGCTACTACTCCTGACAACAAATATGAAAGAAAACTCACGTTTTCTTCATCAGAGCCTTCTCTGCATAACGTTTCTTGGCGAACATCTTACCCTTAATGCCCAAAGCCTGTGAATCATCCGGAAACAGACCCACCAGAACAAGAATTTGAGCTCGCCATGAAACCCACAAGAAAAAAAAAATTTACCACAAAAGCTGTTCATGTTAACCGGAAAAGGAACCGACTTTCTGGGCTTTTTCAGATCTCTCGTGGACTTCGCGAGCTTCCCTCTTGCGTTTCCGCTTGAAGTGATCGTGGCGATACCCATGCCTCTTCCTGTGGAGCTCTATGTAATCTCCTTGCGGCTGAACAGAGAAGAAACGTCAGACCAAAGCAACGAAATCAATCGGTTAAGCATCGAACTAAAGCCATTTCTCTTTTCTTCGGAGCGAAGCGATCCGCACAAAACTTCTACTAAGAGAGAGAGACTGCGCACGCACCATGGCGAGTTACGAATTCGACGTGCTCTTACAATGCGTTTGAATCACAGAACCTCTGATCTTTCGGAGGGTCTATGGAAATTATGATTGTGCTTTGTGAGAGAAGGTCGGTTGTGAGGGAGGCTTCTCTACTGAGTCGGTGCGGTGGGAGCAAAGAAAACAGTTACTGTTAATTCAAACATCTTGCACGGGCCGAGGTCCGACAGAAGATGTTCATGGAATGGCCAGTCCACAAATCCGGGAAAGCCCTCAAGGTCAAAATCCCAACATATCTGCAAGAATCGACTAACCATCACACGGGGCATGAATGAGCCGAGCTACTCGAGCCTGACCTGCGCATAATCCTAACTCGATTCCATTATTTGCAAATTCGAGTCGAGTTCGAGCTTGAAAATACTCGAATCGAACGTCTCGCTCGTCGAGTCGACCAATACTTCTCTTCATATATTTTGATCAGGAGGGGATATGACAAGGATGGTCCATGTACTATTGCCGGTATTCAGTTTTGGTCCTCGTACTTTATCTCGCGACTAATTCGGTGCCCAAACCAATATTCTTTCGTAATTTCAAGAATAAGTCCACATTTTTTTTTTGTAAGTGTCACCCTTGATGGGGAGCTCAATCCGAGTATCTACTATCTATCGAGCATTACGTATTAGAGTTTAGTGGAACTTAACTTTTTTTTTGGGGGGGGGGGGTCGAAAATGGTTTCTTCATTAAACAACCAACACTATTAGAACATAGTTGAGGGCTTCTGAATATAAAATATCCCATATCAATTGGGGGTTTAAACAACCAATTAGAAGGGAGGGCATTTTCACGATGGGTTTTGGCAAGCCAGTATGCAAGTTGATTGGCTTCGCTTCACGGGAGCGATCAGCTACTTTTACACATGTAAGCCGGGCCAGGCTTTTTCGACAACCTTCTATCACTTTTCGCCAGGCCCATGAGCCTTGATTTGCACCCAATCAGATTCTATCACCACGTTCAGATCAGAAGTACTCTTAAGTTCAAAGTATAATTAAAGCAAAAGGAAAACCGTTCAAATTCTAGCAATCTTAGTTTAATCTTGAGGTAGTTTTCAATCCCATCCAAATCTTTCCTTTTTATTATTTTGGGCAAAAGCGTTTATTCCTGTTATGGATAGATTGACATTTGTAGACATAGATTAGATCCTTGAAGCTTTGGCTATAGGTAGCCATACCATATTAGACCAGCTCAGGCACAGCCCCAACACATTGGGATTTTCCCGTTAAAAACCAATTGGAACTTCCGGGCCTGCCTCCACTGCCCCAATTGAAAATAGAAATGTCCCAACTGAGAAGAGAACTTTTCCTTCTCACTTCATCAAATGTCTTGAAGCTTCTAAACCCAGAAAGGTTCAGTGCTCCAATTATCTTTTTCTCTTTCTAGATTCTCTATGTGAAAAAAGTCAAAACTCCGTACCCATCACTTGTACAAACAAGGTGATCAAATCAGTAGTACTGGTCACTGGTGAAAGGCACCAGGATGGTGACCTCCCCATGTGCATATGTGATTAGATGACAAGCACCCAGAGCCATGCAAAGCTTCACGCTCCATTGGAGAGAATGCAAAGCAGAAAAGAAGCCCCCACAAAGCGAATGGGACTTTCTCTTTCGTCTTGTTCCTTCACGGTTCGGTCGGCACACAGACATGGACAGGTGCCATGAAGCGTAGGGACTCTCTTGTATTCATCCGTTCCCGACTATCCGAATCTTCCAAAAACGAAACGCAAAGCCCGAAAAGCAATGATAGCAAAAGAACAAAGTTTTATCTTGATAGGATGAAAGGGTCGTATGTCTTCGGAACAGGAGAAAAGCATTAAAAAAAAAAAAGTCATAAATTTATTGTATTGATACAAATTCAGTTCTAAATATTTTAATTGGACTAATTTAATTCTAAACATTTTCACATTGGGTACCATTTCAGTCCATCCAGCAAATTTAGGTCGAAAACTACTGACATGGACGCTGACCGTTCTACGTAACACAACCGATACTGACATGGACAATTTTTAAAAACTTATTAATATTTTGAATTTTTTCTTTTTTCTCCTCCTTTTTTTTTTCCTTTTTTTCCTTTGGCTTGTGTTCGGCACTCGGCCATGGCCGGCGACCATGCCCTCGCCCAAGCCACAAGGAGCGAGCCCTCTCTAAATCCGGCGAGGGCGGCCCTCATGCAAGCTGTGAGGGCAACCCTCTCCTGTGGCCATAGGCCAAAGGAAAAAAAGGAAAAAGAAGAAGAAGAGAAAATGAGGAATTTAAAAAAAAATTAATGAAAAAATTCAAAAAACTATTAAAATATTGAGATAAGTGCACTATAAAGTCCTAAAACTTGTCGCAAAAGTACAATTGAATCCTAAAATTTTTAAAAAGTGCAATCAAATTCTAAAACTTGTTATATTTGTGCAATTAAGTCCTTTAGTTAACATCGTCAACTCAACTAATGAAAAATGTTGACGTGGCACTTAAAAATTATTCTCTCTCCTACTTGGCATTATTATTATTATTTCTTCTTCAAATTTATTAAATTAGATATTTTTGTCAAATTTAAATTGATTGAAAAAACTAAAATTTTATTTTAAAAAAGACAAAAGTGGAAGGAAAAAGAACAGAATAACAATGGCTTGCCAGTGGGGTGTCGCCGCTCATCACCAAAGGGGTTGGCAAGATGTCGCCAATCCTAGGCGAGGGCCGGCAAGGCTCGCCCACATTTAGCCATGCCCACATCTAGGCACCTAGCCCTCGCCTAGGGCCGGCGAGGGCTGGTGACCCTTACTAGGCTCGGGCGAGGCCTCGCCGACCATAATCGAATATGGGTTGTGAGCCGACGTAGGACTCCCATATCAATGTATGGTCGGCGAGGCTTCGCCTTGACCTAACAAGGGTCATCGGCCCTTGCCTGGGACAGCAAGGTCGCTAGTCCCTAGCAAGGGTTAGCATCGCCTAGATCTAGGTCTCTAGATTTGGGCAAGGCCATACTTGGGCAAGCCTTGCTAGCACTCGCTTAGGGCTAGCAAGCCGATGGCCACCCTCGTGTTGCCAGCCCTTCCAGCAATGAGCGGCAACAGCAAGCCTCTTGCTATTATGTTTTTCTTTTCTTTCCAATTTTGTGTTTTTTATATTAAATTTTAGCCTTTTTTTCATTTAATATAAATAAAAAGTGAAGAAAAAAAAGCCGCGTATGAGAGAGAAAATGATTTTTAAATGACAGATCAGCATTTTCTATTAGTCGAGTTGGCAGTGTTAGCGGAATGACTTATTGCATAACAAGTTTTATTATTTGATTGCACATTTTGAATGTTTTAGGACTCAATTGCACTTTTATAACAAGTTTTAAGACTTATAGTGCACTTATCCTTGAAATATTACAGAAATTATTCATGTCAGAGCCAGCCGTACCACGTAGGACGGCCGGTATCCACGTCAGCGGTTTCCGGCTTAAATTGGCCGAATGGACTGAATTGATACTAATGTAAAATGGTTTAGGATTAAATTGATCTAATTAAAATATTTATGACTAAATTAGTATCAATACAATATGTTTATGATTTCTTTGGTACTTTTCCCTCGAAGAAGAGGTGAAGAGCATTGTGCAAGGCCTGCATGGCTCGTGGGGAATGCATTCGATGCTGTATATAGCAGGTACAACTGTAAGTTCACATGATAAAGAAGGTTGGGTCCTCGCACGTGAAGCTAGCAATAGCCTGTTAATTGCAATTTAATTGGATTATCAACTTATTGTTGCTGTTCGAGTGTGCGGCTAAACGTGTTTACGCCGGCTATGTAGCTCCTCCGTGGTCCATATACAGGACACTGCCTCTCCTAAAACCGCAGTCGATTGAGTAATAGGGACTAAGTACGCTTTCACCATGTCATTCATCAGCATTGAATGAATAGAAAAAATCTCTCCAAATCCTTCTTTCTCCTTCTGCTAAACCGACCGAACCCCTTCGTGAAATCCCTTTTTTTTTCCCTCCAAATCTCTCCAACCATGTATAGTGCTAGGGTTCTAGGTGTTGCATGCGAATTCTCAGAAAGCACGGGATCCTTTTAGTCTATTTGAAGTAATAAGATGGGGTCCAATTACCCCCTAAATTAAGAGGATTCCCATCCAAAATCAAGTCCAATTCCAAAATTTAACAATGTAAAGTTGCTCCATTAGATTTTCCAAGCTACGGTAAAGCTGCTGAATATTGATGGAAAACAAGTAAGGAACGAGCCAAGCTGATGCGCAACATATATAGAAATGGAACCCCAGAAGGTGAAATGGGGAAATAAGGATTCGAACCAGAGACTTTTGGCTTACATGCCGTTTGGGAAGTAATGCTTGGTTGAGTTTCCCCAAACTTAGCACAATTTGTTGGGAGTGTGGTTCATACTCCCATCACTAGAAAGGCACGGGGTCTTGCTCCTCGGTGAGTGGGCGAGAGTACAGGAGATAGCCAAAGGTTTTTATTTTATTTTATAGTTTGGGTCCATATTTTATTAGCAATTTGAGTTTGGGCTCATGAATATCTACTGAGTGTCCTAAAGCTTTCTTATGTCACCTATCTTTTATAATTGAATGTTGTAATAGAGAGATGGAATGTTCTTATTATAGTAGAATTATTTGTTAGATGTAATCTAGTTTAAGGGTGAACAAAGGTAAAATCCCATGTCTCAATTTCTCTTTCTCGCCTTTTACACTCTATTGCGTTGTGTTTGTACACCTAATTCTAACATGGTTGTCATCTTCCAAGCTTATAGAACATCGACATCCATTTTTCTCTTTAACAATCTTCAAGTGGGCTATAGAGAAAAGTTAACTAATTTTAGGATTATTATGAGGTTCACCGCTCGTGTAAAGAAATGTGTCCGCATTCATTCTTGGAAGAGTGACATGTGTGCCGAGAGTTTTTATAGCCACTTTTTTTTTTCACGTGCCAATCATCTAACGGTAAATGTGTGAGTTATTCTTAACACCAACAGTGAACCTGATAAAGATCCTATCATTAACGGGTCTTGCGCCTCACCTAGGGTTTCTTCACCCACGGCCAATTCTCGAGTTCTCCGCAATCCATGTCTAACAATCAGCTCCTAAACTTCTCTCGATGAGAACGAATCGTCATGAAAGTCCTAAGCTTTTTCCAAGTTTATATGGCACAAACGGGTGGTTATCAACTAAAGATGGGGGCTTGTGGTTTTGTGACTAGGCATCCCACACCTCCACATATCCTACCATATTCTCTAGCCCCACAAAAATCAATCTATAGATCTTGATAATAAAAGAGTTGTACCTTTACAACATCAATAGAAAATAACAAGAATCAAAAGCCTCACCATTGGGAAAAATGCATTATTCTAGGATAAAAAAGAAAAGCATTGTGAAAGTGAAATGAGGAACACCCGTCTTCTTTTCCGACCTCCTCTTTGGACCGAAGCTCCCTACTCGCTCACAGACAAAAAGGTTGCCTTCAGATATGGGGCCCCGATTCTGTTCGATGCTTTTCGGATCAATCAAACACCCCCTTTTGCACCGCCAAGCATTAATATAATTTTGATGGTTTTTAAATTAAATCGGGACGAATGATTATATAATTTGAGAAGAGATGGGGAGCATAGATTCAGGGGTCCGACCCATATAAGTGCGACGGTGTCACGGTGGGACTCCAATGATTGGTCCAAGCGGTCAGATTAGCAGCCTATATAGTACAAACTACCAAGAATTACTCATAGACCGGATTTAGTTTTGCCCTTCTTCTTGTTCTATCCGTTTTCCGAGAGAAAATTGTCCAATCAGTATTAAATTTATTGCACGGATATCAATTTAGTCCTAAATTTTTACGCGAAATTCTAATGTAATTCTTCCAATCAACTTGTTCCGAAAATCACTGATGTCAGCGATTTCCGATGAAAATTGACAAAAATGACTACGTTGGAAATTTGAGTAAAGATTTAGCAAGAGATAATTACACAAAAAGTTCTAGACCTATTATGCGGATGCCAATTCAGTTTTAAACCTTTCTATTTGATCAATTTAGTCCTAAACTTTTTAATGATTTGCCAATGTAATCATCTTAGCATGTTGGCATTCGTGTAATAGGTTTAAGACGTTTTTGGTAATTTTATCGATTTATGACTCAATTATCGAAATCGAGAAATTACTAACGGGAATTTGCATCCGAACAATAATAAGTTCAGGCAAAAAGGGCAGACAGTTTTGTTCATCCACACTCCAATTGGAACACCAAGCTTTTTCCCTTTTTCTTTTCGACCGAAATCTTTTACTTTAATCACGAGTTCTAATCACGCTCCCCCTCTCCTTTCCCACCAAGCAACCACCACCTTGATGTACAATAATATCTAATTAGTTTCCGTATTTAATTCCCATAAGTGGGTGGAAAATAATAAATCCTCACGACTGTTCGGGCATAAGGATACGGATCTCGATCATTTAATTTCTGTTGATTTCTACATCAACCCGCTATTGCTCAACATTACATTGAAGAAGAGCCTGCAAGCGTTCATCCTCAGCTACCTATTTCCCCATTAACGAGAGGTTGCAGGAGGTCGATGAAATGATTAAATTAAAGTAGCTACACTATTGTTGTGGACCTTATCTTAAAAAATATTAAATGCGGGAGCATCGCAGATCATGCATGGCATGTGAACTCAATGAGTTCGACTCATCAATAGGTCACTTTGTGTCAAAGGCAAGACAAGAGTTCTTGAATTGTACAATGGCCTCTCTCTAACCTGTGACTCTGAGTGATTTTGTTTGGGCATCGATCGGTACAAGATCGATTGCTGTTGATTGGTGGTTCTGATTATATAACAGCTAATCTGATTGAATTTCTAAACTAATGTAACTTAAAAAAATACGAAAGCATAACATAATTGAAAATTTTGTCAGAATTTGAGATCGTTCGACTTGTTAAGGGAGAGAACACTCGAGTGAGGTTGGTTTAGTATTAGAGAGATTTGCGACGCCCTTTCGCTATGATCAACAACCATGATGGCGTACACACTTTAGAAGTGGGTAAAGACCGAAATTGGATTCGACGATGACCCCATTACCAAACTTAAATAGGGATGGATATAATGAGAAAATTTATCAAAAAAGTTTTAAATTTACGGTAATTGTGCTAATTTAGTTATAAATCATTTTTTTTGTTAATTGTGTCTTAAATATTTTGTATTTATGTCAATTCAGTCCATTCGGTCAATTTTAGCTAGAAATCGTTCACGTAGATGCTGGTCATCCTATGTGTTGTGACCAGCGCTGATGTGGATAAAATTTAATAATATTTTCATCTTTTTTCTGATTTTTTTCCTCTTTTTTTTTCTTTTCATTCCCTTTTTTTGTTTTTTTATCTTCCCTTCTTCCTCTAGTTGGTTGCTGAGTTCGATGATCGGCCAAAGGCTCGGCCCGGTGAGGCTCACCATCATCAGGCTGGCAAGGTCGAAAGGAAAAAATAGATAAAGAAAAGAAAAAAGAGGATAAATAAATAAATAAATTCGAAAAAAATTAAAAATAATATTAAAATTTATCCACATTAACACTGGCCATGTCATGTAGAACAACCAACTTCCATGTTAGCGATTTCCAGCAAAAATTGGCCTAATTGACTGAATTGGCACAAATACATAAAGTTTATGATTCAATTAGCCAAAAAAAAAAAGCCTTTAAAACTGAATTGGCACATAATTCAAACTTCAATAAATCATATTGAATTTGGAGATCTCGAGTTCTATTTATCACATCCCCTTTCACCCATCTATGATTTTTCAATGAATTAAATTACCTTCTTTTCTTTTCTTTTTTACGAAACCTAACTTCAAAGAGTACAGGGCCAACACGAGCTAACCTAACAAAACTCGGGAACAATATGGAAGCAACCTAGTAGCCATGTAAAAAAGGGATATGTTCATTAGAAATCACGAAAGTGCAATTAAATCATAAAATTTACAAAAAATACAATCAAGTCTGAAAACTTATCATAGTAGTTCAATCAAATACTTCCGTTAACTCTGTCTAATTTGCCTAACGAAAACTCCTGACGTGATTTTTTTTTTTTTTTTTTATCATTTTCTATATCATACGTGGCGATAACGCGGTTAAAACGATATCGTTTTTATCCAAATATGATTTTTAATATAAATTTTATTTAAATTAAACTTAAAAAATAAACTAAATTAAAAAAAAAAAAAATAGAGAAATCAAGCATCCCTCGTTACCGTCACCCCACCCTTGCTGGCGAGGGCCTTGCCCAGACCTGGTTGATGTTAGCAGGGGTGAGGGCTTTAGTCCTCATCGTCTAGTGGCCAGATGTGACATCCGAAAAAATTTTGCATTTATGTGTAATGCGTAGGAATTCGTAGGTGATAAATGTCGCACGTAAAAAAAATAAAATAATTGTAGTTGGGCGTTTTACGTAGAAATCACGGAGACTGAATAGTAGTTTACGTATCCGTATTTTCTCGTAAATGTTCTCGTTATGATTAAGTTGTTGAATATGTTCTTTCGGATTGATTTTTTTTAGTTACGATGAAGTACGTAACGTCGCGTCGTTTGGTTTCAAAGGTCGATACACTCCGAATTTTCGTGTCAGCTAAGTGTCGGGTTTGAAATTTATTGAATCGAATATTTTCGCTCGCTTGGTAAGTTTTGCGAAACTTTTGACACGTTTAAAATAATTTTTCGGATTCATTGATATTCAAAACGGATATTGATTTGCTCGTTTATGTATTAATTTATTTATATTGTAACAATTTATCAAAACTTTAAAAAAAAACATTTGTCTTTGAATTCTCCTTAATCGGCGAGTTCATCTCTTATTCCATACCGAGATTCTTAAGATCCATGCTTCCAGTTTAAGACGTTGAACTTGGAACCATGATCTCATGCATGGCATCATCAATTTTAACGTAAGTCAATTAATGCATTAGAAGTTCATGTATCTATTTGAGCGGAGGAAGAGAGTTTCCCTCTCATTTCAACTTTGCTTCATTTAATGCACGCTGGTGAGTCGCTCTTTTTACTTGGCTGATAGAGGTTCCCTTGGTCTTCAAGCCTTAACCTCTAATAATTACTTCTTCAGAGGCCATTTGAACGATTTTTATTGGAACACATGCTCTCTCTCTCTCTTAAGTTTAATGATGGTAATCTAGAGGCAATAATTACTTTCACCATAATTCCCTACTTTCCTTCGTTAACTTTGTTTTTGCCGAATGTAAGTCTTGAGAAAGAGCTCTAAATGTAAAAGTCCCCGCTCCTGTAACCTTACAAAACTTCCAACTTTCTTTTGCTTTCGTTTTCTATTCGCACGAGTAAAATTCGAAGACCCACAACTGCATTATTAAAGTCTCGGTATTAATTTCTCAAGTTTGGACGAGGTAAGTTATTAAAGTTTCCATTGCCTTCAATAAATAAATTTTGTCGTTTCCAAATTAAGAATCGTTGATTTTCAGTTTTATTATTTTGTCTTAAAGGAACTTAAAGCTTTGATTTTATTCAAGACTTTGAGGTAAGTGAAAACTCTAATCGTTAAGTTAGGATAATCTTCTTGTTACTCTTGACTTGGTTGTTTGGTGATTGTTATTTTCAGTTTAAGTTTTGATAATATGTGCACAGAAATTTCAATTCTGCACTAGTTCGGGAGAATGATCATAAATTTTCCTATATATATATCGGAATGACTTGATTCTAGCGCCAATAGAACAAGAACTTGTAGATATGCAACTTTGATGTTTTGAGTTTTCTCATATAAGCACTAGAAACTCACCGATTGGAGAAAACAGTACAAATTGAGGACGGAAATTCCAGTTCTGTGCTAGTTCAGTAAAATAGGCATAACTCTGTCTATACATATTGGAATGACTTGATTCCAAAGCCAATAGAACAAGGACTCTTAGATCTACAACTTTGATGTGTTGAGTTTTTTTTATATAAACATCATAGACTCACCGATTGGAGAAAACAGTAAATGTTATGGGCAGAAATTCCAGTTCTGTGTTAGTCCAGTAAAATGGCCATAACTCTGTCTATACATATTGGAATGACTTGATTCCAAAGCCAATAAAACAAAGACTCTTATATCTACAACTTTTATGTTTTGAGTTTTCTCATTTGAGCACTGTATGGCTACGTAATTGGAAAGGAAGTAACGTAATATGATGATAATCAATTTCTCGTCATGATGTTATATCTCAGTGATGATTTGAGTATAATGATGTTGTGGAATTATGTTATTTGGAGTTGATAATATTCACATAGCCTCGTGAGCATGTATAATTTGCTTGCAAAATGTACGATTGTGACGTGAGTTGTTGCCGCGTGATTAAGTATAAAAGGAATTATGATATGATTCTGTCGCTTACGTGATTGTGGTGACGATGCCCGCGAATCGGATGCCTCGAGGAATGGTTCGAGATGCTTCTGGAGTTTCAAGATGCCCCATTGAGAGGTGGGATGCCTCGCGTGGAATGTTGCGGGATGCCTCGGAATCGGGATACCCGCGAATCGAATGCCTTAGAGAGTGGTTCGAGATGTCTCGGAGTTGAGATGCCCCGTGTGTTGGGATGCCCGTGTGTCGGATGCCTCGGGATGAGAAAAATGAAATGAATGATATTGGTGGTGGTCGAATTCACCAAAAATAATTCCTACTCTTTAAATCACAAATAAATTGTACTTAGGGTGAGTAGAGTCAAATCCACAAAGACTGACAAATTGTTAATCCTTTGAAAATCAAGTAAACAAAAAAAGCAAATTTAAAAAGGGAGGTTTATGCAGAATATACTTAAATAAAATAAACAGACAAATTAAAGAAAATCAGATTATCCAACATCTAGCATAGGTAATCTCATTCAAGTTCGAAAGTTGATCATTGAATCAAACGAGTAATCTCAAACATTGCAATAGACTGGTTATGGTTGTTGAAACGCTTCTAACAACCTAATCTTTCCTTAATATTAGATTAATCGGACACTCGCCTATGATTAATCTTTTATTAACGAATAATCCTGACACGCGCCGAGGATTCAATTCGCTAATAGCATGAAAAAAGAGAAAAACCCAACCCTAGCCAATAAATTACACGCATAACTTATTCAAGCTATACCATATGTTCTCATAATACAACCTGAAAATCTGGTTTTAATCAAGTCATATTATTTGCCACTATTATTAAAACACCTAAATAATTACGGGTTTGGGTATTTTAATTGGCAAACTATCACCCTGTTAATTGCACAACGAGTTCTTATCGTAACAACCAACAAAGCAATGGTAAACAATAAAACAGAGAATATATAAATACTGCAGAAATTAAGAAAGAGGATTAAGTTTAGATCTCACAACTTGAATGAACTTGAACTTTGATAATTCCTTGTTAGATTAAAGAGGGGTTAGCCACACATGGCTACAAAATGCGCAAAAGAGAAAATAATATGTTTTTGAATTTTTCGGAGTCCAATCTGTCCTCCCCTCTTGCGTTCAACCTCTTAAATAAATAAATAAAAAAGTCTAGAAAAAGAGATTGTATCCAACATGGAAAGAGAGAAAGAGTAGGAAAAAAACTTCTTCCTAATATCCCTAATTAAAAGTTCTATTTAAGTACAAAAATTCTCTACAATCAGATTTGAAAAATATGAAAAATATTGGCCAAATCACGTCCTCAAATTCTGCACCAGCTCTGAATACGCACAATTTTAAGCCGTGGGCACGACTCTCTGTACAGAATCTGGAAAATAGATCTTTTACATGCAGAATCTCAACCAACAACTAAAAAACACATCAAAAGCGTCCAAAATCTTCGCGATTGCATCATTCACCATCACCTAACCACAATGCATGAAAACAAATAAATTCCACTCTATTTATTCGAATATTTGCCCAAAA